>JAZKJV010004096.1:0-242696 GCA_037367405.1 Ottelia alismoides
TGATGGGGGCCAGGCTGTTGACAAGAGCAGGATTGGCAGAGGACGACTGTCGCAACGACGACCGGCACTCCTCGATGGCGTGCCTGGCGGCGAAGGTTGAGATTTGAAGTGACTTGGAAACGGTGGGTTCGAGCCGCCCGACGGCCATGCCTTGAGAACCCCAGGACCAGACTTGAGAGACATGGTCGAGGACAGTCGGAAGTGAGTTGGTCAGGCAACTGACGAGGAAGTAGGTGTCGGCATCTGGATCGAGGATGAGACCTGAAGCGGTGGCTAGCCTTTCCATCGCAGCCTGCATCGGAGCGAGAAGTTGCAAAGAAGGGTTGTCGGTTCTCGAAGCGGCGGGTGTTGTGCGTGAGGTGTCGCCTGATGACGGTTGGAGTACCTCGGCCAGCTGAAATTCGTCGTAGGTTTGGAGCGACGTTCTCATTTTGGAGAGCGTGGCCTGAAGGTCGGGTGAGGCCTCAGTCGCAGGCGCCTTGATGGCTGTTGCGCGTGCAATGCCGTTGGCGATGAGCACCGCCTGATAGGAGGGAGCGAGAGTCTTGAAGACATCGACGCCGCGAGACTCACGATCGGTGGTCGCTATCCTGTCCTGGATGGCAGACCAGAAGCTGAAGAAGAGGATGCAGATTGGCACCAGGAAGACGGCCGTGATGACGGCGGCCTTGGCCTCGAATCTGAGACGCCTGAAGGCTCGGACCCCAGGGGCCATGAAGCCATGGTGCGCCCAGAAGCCGTCGCTTCGCAGCGGGCCGGTGGAAGACGTAAGCTTGGTGCGAGCAGAGGCGGAGACAGCCGCGGATTGCATAGTGATCCTCACCCGTGTTGTTGCTTCTTGGTGCTGCCGCAGAAGAGTGAACGATGCGGCAACCGGGGAACGTGCAGTAAGCACTGATGCGACTATGCAACTTGTGGAGTTTTCGCTTTCGTGAGAAATGAGGGGAAATCACCATGCAATTTGTAGGGGATCATGGACCAGGGCTCGACCACGGGAAGCTGAGCGGCCGGTCATCATGGAGAGTTGCTACAGGAAACTCGTCACTGGACTGTGCTGGTGGCACGATCGAAGTTGCTTCGCGGCGAAAGGAATAGCAAGTAGCAACGTCTTTCTATGGCTCTGTTCCGGGGCCAGGACGAACTTTGGTGATGTAGACATGGCAAAGTTGAATGTTCCTTTCGGTGTGGCGATGGCGCTGTACGAGGCAGCGTGCAAGGTGCGAGACGGAGACCGGACGGTGCTGTTGGCCGATCTCGGAGAGACGTTCCAGGCTCTCTTCCCGGAGCTGGACGCCGTCTGCTCGACGATCGAACCCTGGCAACGGGGGAAGACGCTGAGCGGTACCGACAACTTCGTGATGGCAGGGCCGGGCTGGAAGGTGTCGTTCAAGATCGCTTCCGACACGGGCCAGCCTGAAACGGCGCTGATCGATCGAGACGAAGACGAGACGTACGTTCTCGAAGGTGACCACCGGGACGCTTTCGAAGCCGTCCGGGACGGTGGCATGCCGGCGCTTCTGGCTGAGTTCATCAAGCTCGAAGGAGGCTGCAGGAGTGAATTCAGTCCGTCAGTGCCGCAACGAGTGAAGTCGAAGTACGGTCTGGATGCGAACGGAGAACCGACGCAGAAGCAGGCCGAAGCGGCTGACGAGCCAGGGTGCCTGAGCAAGTCGGCCGCATCGTTTCCCGAGGGTTGGAAGGCTTGCCTCGAAATCCCGCTGGTGTCCAGCACGCAGGTGCATTTCGGCGTGAACTTCACGTTGAAGGTGCGGGTGGTCGAGGCGGTCGCCAAGATGGTCGAGTCGGTCCGGGTCTTCGGGGTTCAGAAGCCTTTGAAGGTGGTGTCGCTGGAACGTTCGCCTGGCCACTACCAGGTGATCGACGGCGACGTGCGACTGGCAGCGGTGTTGCTCTGCGAAATCGCCGGCATTCGGCCACGGGGTTCGGCTCTGCCGATCGAGGTTGTCGGAACTGCGAGGCAGTGCTTGGGCGACTTCGTTGGGCCATGTTTCGGCGAAGACAGTGAAGCGTTGATCAAGCTCGGTTTGATCGCGAACGCGCTGCCGGCGCCGTCGATCACCAACATGGTGATCCACTGTGCCATCGTCGAAGACTCGATTCGCATCGTGGACGGGAACACCCGTGTGCGAGCGATGCTGGGACTCGGCCAGTCGGTACCGGTGGAAGTTGACGGCGTACGCGGGTTGATCACCAAGCGCCTCGTGCGCGATGGTGAAGAAGTCGTCGCAGTGATGGCCGATGGAAGGCAGTTGAGGGTCGACGGCTTCTAGGCCTGAAGACCTCGGTCTCGGTGTGCGTCCGCGCGTACTGAAGCACTGACCCCCCAAAACCCACCACGTGTCATTCTTGACCGGGTGGGTTTTCTTTTTGGTCGCACTATAATGGTCGTATGCTATGCCCAAGCCGCCCGAACCCATCTTGCGGTGCAGCCGATGCGCGCCCGACGTGCGTGGCTTGGGTTGCGCGCGGACGCATATGGACTCTCACTGAGATGGCCACAGGGCGATCAACTTCAGAGGCCTTCAGTTGCCTCTACTTTGCCGCTGGAGTTCTCGGGGCACTGCGAGGCGAAGGCGCGCGGTTCGCGGCGGGTGGGGCGAGCTTGGGCGACGGTGGCGTTCATGCCTGGGGTCTGATCGTCAACCCTAGAGACAACAACTATACGGTGACGGCAGATCGGGAAGTAGATGACGACGGGACGTTCTGCGGACATTGCTGGGTGGAGGTCGGGCCATCGTTCGACGCAAGAGTGATCGACGTGGTTGCTGGCTATGTCGGGCCACGAACAGAGCCGTCTCGACTGGTTGTGTACCACCCCGTCGCAAAGCTGCGGGCATCGATTCGGAAACGGCATGGCGGGCTACTCGACGAAGTGACACGACTGGCACACAAGGACGAGGTCCTTCGCCGGTTCATGGTTGGCCTATGCTGAAAGCCGTGTCGGCAGATGCGCGACAGGTCGTATACCTCTCGCGTGCTGCGGCCAGGGACCTTGACCCCCCTCCTGGCAGTGCGATCGTGGCGGTGAAGAACCCAGGCGCTACAGAGCTGGACCTTGCGGCTTGGAGCGCGTGCCTTCGAATGTCGTTCCACGACATTGAGTGCCCTTACGAAGACTTCAGGCTCATGAGCTGGAGCGATGCATTCCGATCGTGTCGTTCGTAGCTCAGCAGCGGAACTGTGGCGGCCTCTTCGCAGCACACTGCGATAGCGGGGTGGCGCGGTCTGCGGCCATTGCTGCATACGTGCACCTGGCGACTGGAAGGCAGTTGAGTGAATGCCCTGAAGGACTCAACGTGCTGGTGTTCCGTAGGTTGGTCGGTGCACACTCGATGCGAACTGTGCTGAAGGGACGCGTTTTGGCGGCGGTCTCGTTCTGGACGAACGCCGACAGGGCCATGAGAGCGATGCGGGCAGGCAGCTACAAAGTAAAGTGACCAAGATGAGGCGCCCCCAAGACCAGCAGACACCGTCGGTACAACCGAAGTGGCGCTGCTTCGCTTGCGGTCGCATCATCCGGCGAGAGAAGCCGTTGCTGGCCGATACGCGTGACGCTCAGATCGTTCACGTCGGATCGGAGTGCGAACGCCTCGTGAGAAGCGCGGGCGAAGAAGGCTACCAACCACCGAGGGGTGGGCCGCGCTTGTGGTCGATGCCGGGATGATCTAAGGCCGCCCGAAGCAGGAACCGAAAGGTGCGGTAGCAGACCGGCAGAGAACCAGCCGCCGCACACAGACAAAGCATGTTGCTGCGTTGCTTTCGGTGCGACCAAAAACATTGACTGGTTATTGGTGTACGAATATTATGCCTTCATGTCGAGAGCATGCGGAGGTTGGACGATGGCTGGGCAAAGCGGGCGGGCGTCGGCGGCTCGGAGGGTGGAGGCGCTTCGCAGCAGCCTGCAGCTGACGGAGGATGCGACATTGGCCGCATACCTGCGCGTTGGCGAAGACGAGCTGCGACGTTTCCTGGCGAACCCCGACCTGTACAGCCTGCCGCCGGTAGGGGAGAAGGCGTTGGAAGTGGCCTCGCGGTACGTGAAGGCTTCAGACCTGGTCTTGGCAGTTCTTCCGCGAGGTTGGGCGCAGTGGTGTCGACGTTGGGAATGCAAACGTGCTCGCCTGCTTGCGCAGCAGCGCTCTAGGAGGACTTGAAGATGCACTCGCTCAGGTTTGAAAGTTGCACGCTGAACTACCACCAGGACCTGGACGGGCCTGTGTAGTGCGTGCGAACTCCAGCCAGATGGAAGTCATCGTGGTAGGTTCGGTTCTTCGATCAGGCGCTGCCTCGAAGGATGAGTTCGTCGAGCTGATCGGTCCGTTGAAGACGGACGACAACGACGGGTTCGCTGTCACGGCAGGCCCGCGCCACGATCGGCTTGCGCCGGGTAGCTGGCCGAAGGGAACGGTGCGCGTCAAGACGCGGGACGTGCAGGAGGCGCTGATCATCGATCTGGGCTCGCGGATCGTCGAGGCCGGTGAAAGGGCGATGGACCTCGGGGAGGGGAGCTTCGAGGTGGCCGACACGGCAATGCGGAAGGCGCTGCGGGAATTGAACTTGCTCTACGCGGCGAACGTGCTGGTGCCTCGGCTGGAACAGTTCGGTGTCGGCGGTGTCGAGGAAGACAAGAGCGACGGAACCACTGCGGGGGGTATCCTCGGCGACGTGCGCAATTGCCTGGTGCGCCTGGGAGTCGATGAGGACAACGAGTTGCTGGCTGGTCTTCGCGAGGACATGGTGAGGGCTGTGGACGGCGAGTCTCTGGCGATGCCGACGAGCCAGCGTGTCGCCTTCGCAAGAGATCGGTTGCCAGGCGTGCTGGCGGGCGTTCGGGAGGAGTCATGACGACCCGGAGCGTTTCGCACGCTGACTGGAAGGCTGAGGCCGAAAGTAGATTCGGGAAGGACCCGCTGAAGTGGCGCTTCGTCTGCCCCAGTTGCCGACACGTGGCCTCCGTGGACGATTGGCGCCAAGCCGGCGCGGATGAGGGAGAAGTCGCCTTCAACTGCGTTGGGAGACGCTCGAAAGAGCAGCGAGCAACGGCGGACGCAGCGTTCAGAGGCAAGGGTGGACCCTGCAACTACACCGGCGGCGGTCTCTTCAAGCTCAACCCTGTTCTGGTCGACTTCGGGGACGGAAAGCCCCCGCGGCCGACATTCGAATTCGCCGACGCCGAACAACCGGCGGCGGAACAGCCCGAAGAGGGAGAAGCACATGTCTGAAGCAGGGGCAAAGGTTGCGCCGGTGGAGTACCGCAACCCCGCAACGGGTGAAATCTGGGACGGCCACGGAATGCGGCCAAAGTGGCTTCGTGCGTTGCTGCGAGATGGGCAGGCGCTGGGCAACTTCGCCGTGGCGCCGCGCAAGGCCGGCGATCTGCAGGTCTGGTGGGTTCCCCAGGTGCCGATGAAGGCTTTCACGGTCGATGTCGCAAGTGTCGAGGAGGCCGCGAAGCTCCTGGAAGTCCTCGCGATGTACGACCTCTTCCAACTGGAGCATCGCATCAAGCCTGACTTCGCGAACGCGGGCGGCCTGAACCGGTGGGTGGAAGACTCGGACGGTGAAGGAAGGCCTGGGTGGGAGTCGTGGTACGACGAGGCCACGGGCTCTGACCTGGACGAGTGGCTCGCGTCGAAGAAGGACGCGTGAAGGGATGCCCAAGAAGAAGCCAAAGCCGACAGGCGGTCAACCCGGTCGACCGCGGTTCCCCGAAGGAATGGTGCGCACGGATCGCATCTGGGTGCGAACGTACCCCGATGTCGCCGACAAGGTGCGGCGAAACGGAACCGTGTGGCTTGAACGCCTGATTCGTCGAGCCAAGGAGCGCGACGAGTCAGACGAGTAGCCGGAGGTGCTGTGGCGGCCGTGTGGGTGAAGGTGGAGAGAGTCTTGCAGCTGGCAAACCCGCTGCAGACATGGTGCTGGGAGGGCGAGCGTCCGGACGGAGCGGCAAGCAACTGCCTATCGAACCGAAGCTTGATGGATCAGGCTGCGCCCATTCCGATTCCGGTGAGCGACTGGCGGATCGGCAGGGGGAACCCTAGCTTCTCACGAGCTGGGTCTGGCCCATGTCGGTCGCGTCAAGCACTTGATCACGGCAGGTTGGACGGACGCGATCGAAGTGGATGTCGGCATTCCGGTTCTCGGGTACTGGGGGCCCGCCTGGGCAGTTGTAGATGGGAACCACAGGTTGGCTGCCGCCGCGCTTCGAGGGACCACAGGATTCTGGTCGACTTGGCTGGCCAGCTCGATCATGCTTGGACGCTTCTAGGACCCTGGAGGAAGAAGAAGCCCGCCGGTCAGCGAATACCGCGGCGAGAAGAAGGAGTGGCACATGGCCAACGCGCGTTCTGAAGCAACGAAAGCGGTTTGCGGTGGCTGGAAACTCGGCGCGGTGTGCGCGACAGTAGAGATACCGGAGGCCGTGCTGAGTGAGGCAGCACGAGTGGCTCGCAAGCACTACGACACCGCCGAGGCAGCGGAATTCTGCGCAGATGCGGTCGACGTGGTCTGGGACGTAGCGGCCCTGCCGGAACTGGACGGCTGGCTACCCTGGGATCGAGTTCTGGAATTGGGGTTCGAGCGGAACCCGTCAGAGCGACCGGAGATTCTCGCGACCGTGGGGGTCGATCCGCACATCGATGACGTTCATGGGTTCGTGCTCGGCTGTGTCCTGTTCAATGACGGACTGAGTTTCCGACAAGGTCGACAGCGGCACCGAACGTTCGCGGGAGAGTGCTTCGTCTTCGACGATCGTGTCTCCCACGAAGTGAAAGGACAGCTTCTTCGACCACGTACCTGTGCCTGGTTGTGCCGCTGAAGAAGCGCCCGGGCCATACGGCAGCCTAGACAGGGAGAAGCGATGGGCAGGCTCACTTCAGGGGGCACCAGCAAGGGCCACGGGCACCGGGTGCAAAAGTTGGCGGACGATTGGTACCGGCTATTCTGGAGCTACGACACCAAGATAGCAGGTTCGAGGCTGAGGTGGCCCCGGACGATGTCCAGGGACACCGACAAGGCTGGCGCCGAACGCTTTTGCAAGAAGTGGGCAGTCAGGATGCCCGAGGATCGGACAGCGGGCTCTGGAGCTTGAGAGGGACCAAGGAAGTGCTCAACGCGGAGATGCGGTCGTTCGACCCGCTGGCTTCGCGGCTAGTACAGCATCACGAGATCGATGCTGAGCGAGTTGCGGGCCTGTTGCGCCACATCCTGCAAGGGCGGTTTGCTTCCACCACCCGTCGTGGTGGTGTACGGCGATGCGCTGCTGCCTCTGGATGGGCACATCGAGTAAGCGCCTTCCTGAAAGCAGGAACCCACTTTCAGGCGTGGGCGATCAGCGGAAAGCAATTCGACCGCCTGTGCGCCAGGCACCGCGATGCGGAAAGCCTGGTGCTCTGCGGTGGGATTCGTGCGCTTGAGGTAGCGCGTGCATGGAAGGCAACGGGGCTGTAGCGGAGGAACAACCTGCTCTGTGGTTGTCGGGGTGGGGCGCCCTGCGGGCTCACTCAAGCCCAGCCGCCGCCGTAGGGGATGCCCCAGGACTTCGGCGATGTAGTGGAACAGCGACATGGTGAACTCCTCTGTTGATGAAACGGCACGAAGCGGCCGGGACAGAGAAATTCTGGGTATCGCCCCTTCTGGCTAATAGCCGGCTAGGCAAACAGGTTGACACCGAGTCAAACCTGTGCTTGCTAACTCGCCAATCAATGAGGGTTGCCTAGTCTGCAACCGAGAAGGCAGTTATCTGCCTAGATCAGGCCGGCGGAGAGGGCCTTCACAACGGCCTGGTGCTTGCTGGACGCGTTCAGCTTGCGAGCGGCGTTGCGCACGTGGAAAATCACGGTGCGCTCGCTGAGGTTGAGGATGCGGCCGATCACCCAGCTGCTCTTGCCTTCCATGGTCCATTTCAGCACTTCGCACTCGCGCGGAGTCAAGTGGATGGTAGGCGGTGCGCCGTCAGGTGGGAGCGCGGGATCGCCGTCGGTGGAGTGAGGAGCCTTGACGCGCCATGTTGGGCGTGCACAGCCCAGGAGCTGCAGGTCGGCCATCATGCGCGTGAGACGATGCTCGTCGGCAGGAAGAGCGTGGTCGCGGTCCACCCCCAACAGGAAGTGCTTCCCTCCGGGCAGATGGAGGGCCATGGCGATGCCCGAGTGGTAGCCGAAAGGGGCCTGTAGGTCCCATAGGTCGGCGGCACCTTCTTCGACGTACAGGCGCTGGTCGTAGGTGAACGGCAAGCTCAGGTGCTTGAGACGGGCAAGAACCGGGTCTCGAAAGCTGTTCGACAGGCTCATGTGCGCTGCCAGGAAGGCCTCCGGAGTCTTGCCGACCGGGATGAACAGTGGGCGGGAGGACGGTTGCTCGATGACCAGGGAGCCCGAGATGATGCCGAATTCAAGATGGTGAGCGAACGCCAAGAGAAGGCGGTCGAACGTCGCCAAGTCAGGCGCGTTGCTGATGTCGAAGTAGTCCTGGAGCTTCATGTGGCAGTCCAGGGGTAGCTGCCAACGTTGACAGGTTGTCGGCGAACCGGCCGACTTTGAGACTCCCGTTCGTCTTGGACCAGCGGTGAAGGGAGTTCGGTATGCAACCCTGGATGATTTGCTCGATGCCGCATACGGCATGCAACAGCGAGAGCGCGGAGGCGGCGGCTCGCAAGATGCGACATCTGTCGTCCACCGGGGCCCCCCGCAAGACGTTCGTGCGCTCTGGCACGGAACAACCATGTGGGGTTACGAAGACGAAGAGAGCGGCACGATGTGCGCCGTCGGGTGGGACTGGGTGGAGCTGCAGCCCCAGGTAATCGCGCTGATGGACCCGATGGCCATCACCACGAACATGAGGTTCGACGGGATGAAAGGGCCGTGGAACGATGCGAACAGGCAACTGCTCGTGCTCAACATGATCGTCTTCCACTTGCCGTGGCAGGACCGCCTGATGCGTGAGCTGTCTGAAGGTCATGATGTGGGCCACTTCCGGTGCGACGACAGGATCGATTCGGTCGTTGCACCGTTGCGGTCGTTGAGCGTGCCAGCGGACGAGCAGCTTCTTGCTGCCTAGCCATGCCAAGCGTGACCTCGTGAGCGCGCGGCCTGGCGCAGGGTGCGCCGACGCTTGCACGGCGCGCTCTGCGTTCCAAGGTGAATCCTACCGCCGGACATGCAATTTCTTGGCTCCGGGAGCGCTCGTGCCGACAGAACGCAACATCGGCCGGGCTTTGATGTCGGTCAGTGTGGCGGCGGCGCTGTCCCTCTTGGGTCAGTGACACATGACTGCTCGGTGCAGGGAATAGCCACCGTGCAAAGGTCTTCAGCCAGTCCAGTCGGATGGCG
The DNA here is from genome assembly GCA_037367405.1 of Ottelia alismoides. Classification (NCBI taxonomy): domain Eukaryota; kingdom Viridiplantae; phylum Streptophyta; class Magnoliopsida; order Alismatales; family Hydrocharitaceae; genus Ottelia; species Ottelia alismoides. Next base: position 9,354 of record JAZKJV010004096.1, read on the forward strand.
GCCTCTTGCATGGAGAAATACGATGTCTGCAAGCTCGCAGAGCGCCGCATCGCAACCGCGGCGACGCATTTCCGACCGGATGGGCCAACCTGACGGCCCCTTGAGCTACGACGGCAAGCCGGACTGGCTCGACCAGCTCCTCGCTGACGCCGAGAAACTGACCCACAAGTCGCCCACGCTGGTGCGTGCGCTGACGATGTTCAAGGAGCCGATCCTTTCGCACCGTCGCGCGTATGCGGAGTTCCTGGACCACACCCTGCGGGTGGCCCAGTGCTTCAACAGGCTTCTGTTCCAGTTCGGTGGTGTGCCGCTGGAGACGGAGCTGAGAAGCGTGTACCGCGAGGCGTGGGCGTTCATCCATGGCGGCAGCTTGGGCGACGAAACCGTAACGGTGGTGTTCTTCGAGGTCGGAGGGATCGCTTTGGAGCGTTCGTTCGCGACGCCCGAAGCTGCGCTGAACGTGCTGGTGGACGACGGCTACGTGCTGCCGGACCGCGATGCCCTTTTCCGGGTGTCGACCGAGCACAAGTGGCCAGGTGGGGGGCAATCGGTGGCTGTTGCTGCGGTCTCCAGTCTCGACGGTCGACAGATCGATGAGATGGGGCCGCTGAACGGTTCGACCGGGGAGTGTGCCTCCAGAGCTGCCGGGTGATCGCCATGCTTCGCCTGTCGATGTTGTCGGCTGAGCAGGTGGGTGACGACTGGCGGGAACGGGTCGAAGGAAGTGGCATCAGCCTCAACCTTCGCCACATGAGCCAGCTCGGAACGACGATCGTCGAGGCAACCTTCGGCGAGGGGAACCTGCTGCTGGAAGTGGCTTCTGGGCGCGAGGTGGGAACCTGCATCGCGTACCCGAACGAACGGCAAGTGGAAATGGCGAGCATCCTGGAGCGCTGTGGAGTTGCCCGAGTCGACGTGTGCCACGTCGGACAGGTCGGTCGTTGCTGACGACGGACCCTTGACCCACCCCAAACCCCAATCGACTTGTCGACTGGGGTTTTTCTTTGACTCGCAGGCGGACTCGCTTATCGGGCCATGCTGGCAATCACCTCCTACGAGGTCTTCAGGTTGCCTTTGGCAGCCGGCCTTTCACACAGGAGCGATGATCATGAGTCAATTCGATCGGGAGATGCATTCGCATTCGATCGCGGGAGGAGGGGGGCTGTTCGAGCTGAGCGGAGCCGAAGCACAAGAAGGTTCGGCAGTGCAAGGACAAGTCGAAGCGACGACGCTGGCGATCTTCAGGCGCGGAAGGAACCTCAGGCCCGAGTCGGAAGCCGTCATCGCAGCCGCCCTGCAAACGGACGCGGTCGCGCGGCGGATCATCGCCAAGGGCTGTTCCCCCGAACACGGGTCGTTCGTCGGCGTGCGCCTCAACATCAACGTGCTGAAGAGCACGGGAGTCGCTGTACACAGCATCCACCGTGCGACGAGCAAGAACGGGCACATGCGGGGGCATGGCTTCTACCGCGGAGAGGTGATCTCGTATCTGCCCGTGGTGGTACTTCGAGATGCCTACTTCAACGTGCATCAGGGCGGACGGGAAGGAATCGCGTCTGGCAAGGTCGCGAAGCATCCCATGGCCAGCATCGACGGTACCTGGGTCGATCAGCCGGCCAAGCTGGATTTCGACGGTGTGTCGGTTTCGTTCAACCCCAAGCGCGTTCACCTCTTTGTGGACGAAGAGGACTGTGCCCTCCAGTACGCAGAGCACGTGACGATCATGGGACACCGGGCCTACGTCAGAGGATGGGTTCGCTACTACGCCGCGTCGACGGAGCCGGTGAAAGCGGGTCCCTCTCCTTCCGCTGCGCAAGTGCGTGTTTTCTCGGCCTGAACGGGGGTATGAGACATGGCAAACATGCAAGCAGTGTCGATGGTGTTCAAGTTCCCTCTGGTCGATCTTGAGGTGCGTGTGAACGATGCCCAGGCCGGTCTGGAGATGCTGTCGACGGCCGAGTTGTCTTCTCTCTTGGCTTTCGGCGCGGATTCGACCGATGACGATGTCATCGTGCACAAGTTGCTCGAAGCGTTGTCCGGTGACGCAGAACTCCAGTTGGCGAGGCAGGAGTACGCGAGCGCGTACAACAGCCTCAGTGCTCGCTTGAGAAACCATCGCGGGTATGGGTTGGACGGAGACGAACCTGCCGAAGCGCAGTTCGATAGGCACGAGGTGGCACAGTGGTGCAAGGAATGCGCACCGCGGTGCTATCGGTCCTACCTTCTGGGCTTGTGCGGTGGAGACATCGCCTTCTCGCAAGCACCGAATGGAAAGTGGACCTGGAGCATCAGGGTGCCGACAGTCGTTCTTGGCCAGGCGAAAGCCGGGATGAGAAGCGGTCCTTGTCGAACGAGGCAAGAGGCGGAGATGAAAGCGATCGAGGTTCTGCAACTGGAGCGTCTTTTCGGGCAAGTTCCTGCACAAGCAGCGTAGAAGGCAACGGCCGCGAGTCCTTAGCCTGCTTTTGACCCCCCCCGAACCACGATGTGCTCTTTGAGTCGTCGTGGTTTTTCTTTGCGTGCTCGGTGGGCACGGCATCAAACCTTCGTGTCGTGGGACCTCACGCGAGATCCTTTTCGCCCCGGGAGGGAGAAGTTCAGTGCCGCTGCAATGCCATCACCAAGAGCAATGTTGAGCGTCCATCCCGGACGCCTTGCCAAAGGAGAGATACACATGCTGGAACTTCATGGAGGCTCTGTCGTGCTGCAACACGCATCAGCGCAGCTGGCAGCCGGCGAACAGGAAGACGACGGTCGATCGGCACTGAAGCCGAACTTCGAGCCGTTGCCCGTGTCGATCGAACAGATCGTCAGTGCGGAGAGCGACACGGGTCTCGACCAGTTGCTCCAACGGGCTGCCGAGACGTGCAACTACCACTGCTGGCTGCCGGTGTCGTGGTCGTACTGGCACTACGGGCGCCACGCCGAGTACGCGGCTGAACTGCGGATGTTCGCGCTTTCGGCGTTGTTCGGAGCAGCGTGGCAGGTGGCACATCGCATCATCGGTGGGAGCACCAACGACGAAGTCGCGATGGATTCGGAGCGCGAGTCGATCCGCAGCTCGTACAAGTCCACGCTGGCGTGCTACGCGGAAGAACACGATGCCGAGGCATCTGCAGGAGCAGGCTCATGAACGTCAAGGAGTTCATGAGACGCTACGACGCATCGGGCAAGATGGCGATCTCGGTCGAAGCGGCTTCTCGGGTCTTCTGGGACCGTCTTTCGGACGCCCAGGAAGATGATGCGAAGGCGATGGCACGAGACTTCCTCCTGGCCTGCCCAGGGGTGGAGTGCTCGTCGACGACATCCGCACGCGAGCTGCTCAAGCTTCCAGCACCGATGAACCCGGTGCAGGCGTATGTCGACTCGGGGAAGCGGGCGGCCAAGGCGATGAACGACAACGACGGCTCGCGCTACGACTTCGAGTCACGCTGGTTCCGGAGTGCGAAGGCACTCGAAACGGGCGTCAACCGCGAGATCGCTCAGGCTGCGTACGACGAAGGGTACGCCTTCGCGCGTGTCGTGCCGCGTGTGGAACGCTTCGCCTGACCACACCCTCTGACTGACCTACCCCACAACCCATCAAGCTTCGGCTCGATGGGTTTTTTCATGCCCGCAAAGGGGCGTCAGTGGGCTACGAGCGCGAGGTCTACGAGGCGACGCTTCGCTGGCGTCACGAGGTCGACTACGACGCCGGCAGGGCCCGAGAGTTGAATCTCAGTGACGGCGTTCAGGACATCGTTCATCGAGTACCCACGAAACTTCTTGGCCAGCAGGCTCTTGAGCTGAGAGGCGAACTCAGGCGACTCGCCCAAGGTGTGGAGGGTGTGAGGGTAGAGCGGTGCTGTCGAGCTGGGGAGTGCAGGACCGGTCTTCTGGAACGTGTGACGTTGGCCGTCGATGGCGCACTGCACGTAAAGGATGAGGTCGGAGCGATGGAGCCGCCGCGACTGCGTTTCGTGCTCGGCGAACGCTTCCTTGGCTTCCTGGGTCAAGTCGATGATCTGAACGTCATCGCACAAGTAGTAGCCAACCTGCTCAAGCGTCGACAGGAAATGGGCGGCCTGGTCTTCGAAGCGCAGGTGGGCGGTCTTGTTCAGCGTGGCCCAGATCGTCGCGAGGTACTGAGCATCGCGGAGTTTGCCGCCGCGGAAGTAGTCCTTGGGAACAGGAGGGATCGGCAGCGACAGTTCGAGCGGCGCACCAGTAAGGGAACGGCCGGTGCACTTCAGGGCCATGGCACGACGGTCGAGCGCCAGGTCCGACCAGTTGATGGTGCGGGCCCACTCGCGGTAGGCGTGGCGATCGAGCACGAGTCTGGCGGCAGCTGCCAGTTCCGCGGCGCTAAGCGGGCCGCAGTCTCGCTCGTGCATGGCCTGATCAAGGATGGTGACGATGCTTCCTGTCGGACCGTTGGCGGCCTGTGCCACGACGGCAACGAAGAAGCACCGCGATCGCTGGTCAAAGAACAGGTAGAAGGAGCGAGCCAGCCTGTTGTTGTAGTGATCGGGCAGATGGACTGCGCGTGCGTCTCGAAGGATCGCCTCGATCTCGGCGGAACTCAGTTCGCAGCGTGCAATCCGTTGATCCCCGTGCTCGGTGAAGACGGCAAGGCACGGCCGCCGCGCAGTGGGGCGCGATCGAAACAGCACATCTGCCAAGTCTTCAGACATGGCAGAAATATACAGGCGAGGTGGCTACCGTTCTAGGCTGTACAAATATACAGCCCTGCCGGTGAGTGTGTCTACTGGCGAGCGGTGGGAAGGCGTGGAGTGGCGACTGGCGAAGCAGCGGCGGCGTCGGCTTTCGCCTTGCGAACTTCGCTCACCATGGCAGTGAGTTGCTCGCCGATCGGAGCGGGCCGGGAAGTGGCTTCGGATTCGAGGACTTTCATGACTGCGGGGTGGTGACTGGCAAGTGTCATGAGCGAGTTCTTCGACCTCAGCGCGGCGTTCCAGGTCGCGCTACCCGTCGGGTCCTTCGACCACGCGAGCGCATCGATGATGTGTCGAACCGGCTTCATGTCGCCGGTGGCCATGTAGTACCCCCAGAGCACGTCGAGGACCCATTCGCCTTGGTCGATCGGCAGATCGGCCACTGCGGAAGGCGTGTTGGAAGCGAGGTACAGGATCGTGTCCTTGTGGGCCGGAATCTTCTCGGAAAGTGACTTCATCACTTCGTTCCGGTCGGGAGCTGTCGAGTACCAGATGCCAAGCACGATCGCAGGTTGGTCGGGAGGCGGAAGGTCAACCAACCTCATGGCAATCGTTCGTGCCTGGTCGGGGTACTTCGAGAACACCCCGGCGAGGAAGCCGAAATACGCGAATGCCCGCTCGCCTTGGCGCCACATGCCGAGCTTGTTGGCTTGGAGGATGGCGTCCGCCACCAGCTCGGGCCGCGGCTCCTGGTAGAAGCGTGAGAACCAGGTGCCCAAGGAAACCTTGTCGGCAAAGATCGCGGCCACTGCTGGATCGCGCGCAGGGTTGCCTGGTGGCTCTGCCGCCAGGGCGTTGGTCGAGAGCGAAATCGTGGCGCAAAGTGCCACAGCCAGGAGGTGTCGGTTGTTCATGGGGCCTCCAGTGCGACGACGTTGAGTTTTGGTATGACTGCACGTATGATAGTGCAGCATACCTCTTAGGTAGCGTTTTTATCCTCACAGGACGTTTCCTACATCGTGCTCGCGCTCAGCGTTCGACAGCCATGGGCCAGCTTGATCGTTCGAGGCCTGAAGGACATTGAAAACCGGGATTGGGCCACGCGGGTGCGGGGTCGAATCCTCATCCACGCATCGCAGGGCATGGGTCTCGGGGAGTGGCAGGCTGCCATCCAGTTTGCGCACCGAGCATGCGGCGTTGCGGTGGAAGCTCTGGCCGGGCTGGACTTCGACGAGGTCCGGCGCGGGGGACTGGTGGGAGCGGTGACGATCAACGACTGCGTGGACTCGTCGCCCTCGAAGTGGTTTGTCGGCAAGCACGGGCTTGTGCTGTCCCACGCGGCCGAGTTCCCGCGGCTCATTCCCTGGAAGGGGCAGCTGAAATTCTTCGATGTGCCCGCTGGAGAGGTGGTGACTGCCCTCGGAGGGGATTCGACGTGGCAGCAGTAGTTCCACTGCACGGGAGCACCTCCGAAGCGGTGTGTGTGCCGGCGGAACAGGCTGCTCTGAGCGAAAAGGGCATTCTGACGATAGCGGTTTCCAGCAGGTCGCTGTTCGCGCAAGAAGACGAACACCAGGTGTTCGAGATGCATGGCCAAGACGCCTACGACGGCCTGATGCTCAAGATGGAGGACTCACCGCTCCCGAAGGGTGTGGCGTTTCCTGTGATCCAGCGGCTGCTGGCGCTCAATACGCCGGGCAAGCGCGATCGAGTTGCGATCGTGGTTCTGTCTCGCAATTCGGCCGCTGCGATGCGGCGTGTCATGCGGTCGATCGAGGCTTACGGGCTCGACATTCAGCGGGCGGTGTTCACGACAGGTGAGGATCGTTTCGGGTACGCGATGGCGTTCAAAGTGGACCTGTTCCTCTCGGCCAATAGAGACGATGTCGAGGCTGCATTGAGGGCGGGCATTGCTGCAGCACAGATGAAGCCCCGCATGGGGGTCAAGGACACAGACGATCCGGCGGTTCGTATCGCACTCGACGGCGACAACGTGTTGTTCTCGGGCGCCTCCGAGGCGGTGTACCAAAGCCAAGGGATGGCCTCGTTCGTGGAGCACGAGCAGCGATTGGCTTCGGTGTGCATGGACCCGGGCCCACTGCGGCGATTCGTAGGCAAGCTGGCAGAGGTGAGGCGCTCGCTGGGGCCGCAAGCCAGCTTGCTCAAGCTCGGACTGTTCACGGCAAGGGGCGTTTCGACACACGAGCGTGCCATGCAGACACTCGATTCGTGGGGCATACACATCGATGTCGGGGCCTTCTGCGACGGTGAGGAGAAGGGCCCGATCGTGCGCGCCTTTGGGGCGCAGATTCACTTCGATGACCACGAGGGACATGCCGCATCAGTCGAGAGAAACGACGTGGCAGCCGGGCTTGTGTTGAGGTTGGACGCTGTTCAGAGAGACAGAGCGCCGGAGCAAGCGCTGGAGACGACCGGAACCACGGCGAAGACGACGACGTGAATGTTATCGACGAAGCGTTCATACAATTCAGTCACACCAAAACAACGCAGGAGAGAGGAATGATCGGAGGAGTCTGGTTCTTGCTGGCTGGAGTGCTGGTGGCGGGCGAGCTGCTCACAGGAACGCTGTACCTGCTGGTTCTGGCTCTTGGAGCCAATGCAGGCGGGCTGGCGGCGCGGTTTGGATTCGCAGTGCCCGGGCAGTTCGTCGTGGCGGCGGTCATCGCGGCATTGGGAGCGGTATTCCTGAAACGCTGGCGGACGAAGCACAGCAGTGGCGAGATGGCGCCGTCGAGCAACAAGGACGTGATCCTCGATGTCGGTGAGCAGGTGGTCGTTCGAGAGAGCGACGCGAAGAGCGGCGAATCGCAAGGATGGGTCACATACCGCGGTGCCCTGTGGGAGGCGCGTACTGAAGACGGTCTGGCGCTGGCGGAAGGACGCTACGTGATCAGCTCGGTAGAAGGAGCGTGCCTCGTTCTTTCGAAGCGGCAGGTAGCCGGAAGCAAACATGAACCGGCGGCTCGCGGTGCGGCCTAGTGGAGCGAGCGCGAACCGCGCCGCTCGTGTCGGCGCTGTCAGCGCAATGGCGGCTGCGGCGATGGTGCTCAACGGGCTCCTCGGCTTGAACTTGCCGGGCGAAGCACTGTTCGCGGCATGGTGTGTCCTGGTCACGCTTGAAGCGCAAGGGGAAGCGGATGCGGGACCCTCGCGACAGAGCGTGGGGGCGAAGAGAAACTGACACAGGCGGAGGAAAACGAAGATGTACATCGGAACTTCAGTTGCGATCACGCTGTTCGTGATCGCGGTGCTTTTCGTGGTCAAGTCGATTCGGGTGGTGCCACAGCAGCATGCCTGCATCGTCGAGAGGCTTGGCAAGTACGAGTGCACCCTGCAACCCGGCCTGCGCTTTCTCATTCCGTTCGTGGACAAGGTTGCCTACAAGCACTCGTTGAAGGAGATGGTGCTCGACATGCCGACCATGGTCGCGGTGACCAAGGACAACACGCAGATCAAGGTGGACGGGGTACTGTACTTCCAGGTGACGGACCCGATGAAGGCCAGCTACGGATCGGCCAACTACGTGCTGGCCATCGGACAACTGGCGCAGACGAGCTTGCGAAGCGCCATCGGCAAGATGCAACTCGACGAGACGTTCGAGAACCGCGAGCAGATGAACACGGCAGTGGTGACAGCAGTCACCGAAGCCGCGCAGACGTGGGGAGTGAAGGTCGTTCGGTACGAAGTGAAGGACTTGGTGCCGCCGGAGAACATCCTCAAGGCCATGCAGCAACAGATCACGGCCGAGCGGGAGAAACGTGCGCGGATCGCTGAATCGGAAGGCAAGAAGCAGGAGCAGATCAACCTCGCGGAGGGCCTGCGTGAAGCGGCGATCAAGAAGTCGGAAGGCGAGAAGGCCGCGCTCAAGAACCACGCAGAGGGCCAGGCCGCGGCCATCAAGGCGGTGGCTGACGCGACGGCCGATGCCCTAGAGAAGGTGGGCGAGTCGCTCGGCAAGCCCGGGGGGAAAGAGGCCATGACGCTGAAGGTGGCCGAGCAAGCGGTGAGCGCGTTCGGCCAGCTTGCGAAGTCCACCAACACGATGATCTTGCCAGCCGACATGTCGAACATCGCCGGTCTGATGGCGGGTGTGATGGGGATCGTTCAGCGCGGCTCGGCGGCGCTCGGCGGCAGCGCCAATTCCCTGCCGAGTTCGACAGGAACGGGTGTCGGGACCAAGTAGGCCATGGCTGGCTCGCGGATTCCAGGGCAGGACGGCGGCAGCTTGACGGCCCCTCGGTCAACTGGGCCCGTTCCCTTGGACGTGGTCGACAAGGTGGTGCGCCCCCCTGCGGTGCTGTACACCTTCGGAGGTTCAGAGGCGTCGAGGCGGTCGAAGGGTCTACGAGGGGTGCTACAGGTGCTCGCATTCTGGCGGTGAAGGAGAACGGTCGATGCCCTCCGAGCGATACCACGAGGAAGTTTCAGCCGCGAGCGAATGGTTCGCACAGCACATGGCAGGCTTGGAAAGGATCGAGATCACGGCCAGCCAAAGGCGAGGAGGGACGGACTCGATCGAGCGCCATGACGTGAGGGCTCTCGTGCGAACCTGCTTCGAAGAATGGCTCGCGGAGCGGCGCTACGAGCTGAGCTACAGCCAACTGAGCGCTGCGTTCTTCTCCGCAGCCGAGCGCACGGGGAAGTTGCTGGTGCGGGAAGGGGCGTGATGCTGAACGCGAAGGTTGGAGACCGGATGACCCGGGTGACACCCCCCGAGGGTGGATCGCCGGGGTACTGCCAAACAGGCCAGGTCTGTGAGATCGACGATGAATCCATCGTGGTGATGATCTTGTGCGATGTCCCGAGACTGATGAGGTTTCGCCGAAGCGACGGCATGGACTCCCTCGGATCGTTCCTCGTGAAACCGGATTTCTGGCCTGCAGCGGATGGCGGTGTTCGTTGACCCGTTGGACGAGTTCGGCTGGGTGCTGCGTGGGCATCGTGTGCAGAACTGCCACATGTTCACCGACGAGCTGGACCTCTCGGGCTTGCACGCGATGGCCGAGCGCATCGGCATGCGGCGGGCTTGGTTTCAGCTGAGCAAGGCAGCGCCGCATTACGACCTGACCAGGGCAAGGCGTGAGTTGGCCATCCGGGCGGGCGCAGTTGAAGTTTCGAGGCGGGATGCAGTGGCGATCTGGAGAAAGCGTCGATCGCTGGTGCAGGCGCTGAGCGTGCGAGTGGAGGTGTAGAGATGGACGGGTCGAGCAAGCAGGACACGGGCGGGGCAAGCGATGTAATCGCGCGGCTGCTTGGGAAACTACAGGCCAGCATCGCATCGGCGGAGCACCCCCCTGGAACATGGCGTTCCGCGGCGACAGAAATGGGTGGTGTTGCGACGAAGGACGTGGACGGATCGGCCGCCTCCATCGGACTGGCGATTGCGCGAGGAAGTGAAGAGGTGTGGGGCCACTTCGGGTTCAAGAGGGATTCGTACCTGGCGGTCGAAGCAGTCGAAGCGCTCCCAGCGTTGATGTCACTCGCCGGTTCGCTGCTCGCGTTGTCTTCCGAGCAAGGGCCGCGAGGAGATGCCGCTCGGGAATTGCTGGGCACCGGTCCAGTCAGTTCGCAGGCAGGTCATGGCGCTGGGAGGATCGTGGCGGAGCGCATGAGGCAGCTGTTCGAGAAGGGTTTCGACGAGAAGCATGACGAGCAGCATTCCGCAGCAGACTTGGCTTTCGCGGCCTGCTGCTATGCCTCACCAGTTCCCCTGTACCGAATGGTCTCGTTCGGCGATGGCGTCTCCTTTCGCGACCCCTGGCCTTGGGAAGGGCGATGGGATCGACGCCCGTGGGATGCGGGCAAGCGGCGCGAACCGACTCGGGGCGAGCGAATTCGCCTGTTGGAGAAGGCCGGCGCCCTCATCGCTGCGGCACTCGACAAGGAACTGCGGGACAGCGAGGGCTGAACGGCAGGAGCGAGGGGTACATGGCGGCACTGGAAGTGACACGTGGGGTCGAGCCGGCGGCGATCGAAGCCGTCGGCGGGCATCGCACGGCTTCGAGACCGCTGCGCAAGTCGCTTGGCATCGACGCCGGCCTGGTCGAGACGTACCGCCGGCTGGGTGCGGGAATCGTCAGTCGGGGGATCGAGTGGTCAGCAGCTCACTTCGGTCGCTTGACCGCGTTGGAAGTTGAGCAGGCTCTGGGAACAGTGGACGCGAAAGGTCGAAGGCAGGAGGGAGGCGACTCTGTCAAGCGGATCACCGTCAGTATGAACCAGGCAACAGCTCAGGCCTTGCTGAAGGTCGGGGCGGGCAGCCTCGACGCGGGTGCAACGAAGGTGGCCGTTGTGATGGAAGCGAGGCGCTCGCTCGGGTTCCCGGTGACCGGGGTTTCGCGTCCACAACGGGACAAGCGGCCGAGGGGCCGGCCACGGTACGACGTGGCCTGCCGTCAGATCAAGAAGTCGATCAGCCTCTACCCCAAGGTGGTCCAGTTTCTCAGGGAGTCCGGTGGCGGTGTCCTGAGCCACGGCATCGAGCAGGCGGCCGAGTTGTACGCAAGGCTTTCCATTGATGAGGTGGCTACTGCGCTGCGGCATAAACCAAGCGGGTTGATCGACATCGAGGTTGAGAAGATGAGCGTGAGCATGCGCCAAAGCACTTTTGCGCTGCTCATCGTTCTCGGTGACGGGACGCTGAGCCAAGGGGTCAAACAGGCGGCCGAAGTGGCGATGGGCCACGCGATCGCCGTCAAAGTCGGAGGTGGCAATGCAAGGTGCTGAGCAGCGCGCGGACGGTTACGTCAAGGCACGGAAAATCGACTGGGTGAAGTCGGTGAGAAACCACAGGGTCTTTCTTCGGCAATTGACTGCGAAGCCGGGAGCCGCCGCGGCACTGGTGGTTGCCTTCCTGATCTTGGGGACGGGCGTCCTGTTGGTGAGGTCCCGTTCGACCAGCGAGACGTTTCAACTCATGCTGTGGGTACCGGCCGTTGCCAGCTACTTGATGGCGGCGTGGATCACCTTCGCCGTGATGGCCATGTCAGCCGGGGCGCTCGACTCGGTGCTGGACGAGGTAGAAGCTGCGGCGGAAGGGGGCAAGGCCGACGGCTGCCGGCGTGATAGTGAGCAAGTGGAGGAGCCGGTTCTCATGCTCGACATAGACGGTGTCTTGCATCGGGGACAAACGGGCACCCTGGTGCGCCTTGCGCAACTGCAAGACTGGCTTCGATTGCACCCCGAAGTGCTGATCTTGATCTCGTCGGACTGGCGCTACTCGCACAGCAAGGAACAGCTGATCGAGTTGTTCGACGAAGACATCCAGCCGCGCATTCTGGGACTCACGCCGAAGATCGAAGGGGCGCCGAGGGAAAGAGAGATCGGTGCTGCACTCGAAGTGTTCGGGATCAAGCGCTGGGCGGCGTTGGACGACGAGGAGGCTGGTTTCCCAACGATGCGTGGGCGCCTGGTGCTGACGGATGGCCAGATGGGCTTGAGCGCCAGAGACCTGGAGGCGGTTGAATCGCTTCTAGGGCTGCGCGAAAAGAGCGTCTAGCAACAACGCCCAAGGGGACGAGTGTCGCCCCGCTTGTTCGGGTCGACACCGGTCGCTACGCGCCCGGGACAGCCGGTACGACGATCGACTGGAATCTCCTAGCGCGCTGAATCGCGATAAGACTGGCTGCCGCAGGCTTTTTGGTGCGACCTAAACAGTTGCGCTCGCATGAGGATGCGGCTACCATTTGATTTCGTATTACGCGCATTCAAGCGGAGGGCCAGCATGAGGGGCGAGATGGCACCGGCGGTGAGCGAAGTCGCCGAGGGAACTTTCAAGGGCGACAAGAACTACGACCACCCGGCCTACGGCCAAGTAACGGTGATCAAGTGGACCTCGGGGGGCGCTGGGTCGCGGCTGTTCGGATCGGACCTGGCTCACAGCACGGGCCTGACGATCACGGTCAGCGGGGCCACGGTGCGCCGAGGCAACTCCAGTGACTATCGCCACGCCACCGACACCTTGCTGGAATTCTCGATGAGCGAGGGGCAATGGGCACAACTGGTGTCCAGCATCGGCGATGGAAGCGGCGTGCCGGTGACGCTGCAGCGATACCGAATCGGTGAGCTGCGCAAGGCACCGCGCATCGCAGTTCCGGAACTGTCGCGCAAGGAGCTGCATGCTCAGGAAATGAAGGAGAGCGTTGCCGAGGCGCTGTCGTCGGCGGCGCGGGAAATCGACGAACTCGGGCGGATGATCGACGAAGGGAAGCTCGGCAAGCAGGCGCTTCGGGACATGCATGGGAGGTTGTCGCGAGCGATCGGGCAACTGCCAGGCAACATCAAGTTCGCGTTCGACATGTTCGATGAGGCACTGGCCAAAGCTGTCGATCACGCCAAGATCGAGATCAATGCCCACGTGGAAGATGCGGTGAGAAGGCATGGAAATGCTCTTGGCGGACCGAGCGCAGCGGTTGGGCTTGCGGTGGATTGGGACGCAAGTTCGCAGCGCAGATGAACCCCTTCATTCGGTGGCACCATAATGATTGCTTGCCGGTGGGCGGTTTTCTATACTGTTGGGAATGGCTAATCAGGCAAACGCAGGCCGCGGGCGGCAGGAGATCATGGTCCTCATGGGGCGAAGCGTGGCGAGTTGCCCCAAGGGCGCGGTGGCTGTCCGAAGCGAGGACGAGGTACCGCTGGGAACCTACTTCGTGCGGTACAGCCCGTCGCGTGAGACCGGGCGATGGTCGTTCGAGGCGAGGGACAGGCCCTGGGGCGTGGGCGTCCGAGGGCCAGCTGGAACGAAGGACAGCCTGTTCTTCGCGAGTGTCGATGTCGCGGTGGAAAAGGCAACTCGGCTCAACAGGCGTCTGAGCAGTTGAGGTTGGAGATGAAGATCGTCAAAGGAGACCTGATCGCTCTGGCCAAGGCAGGAGCGTTCGATTGCATCGTGCATGGCTGCAACTGCTTCTGCACCATGGGACGCGGGGTAGCGAAGTCGGTCAAGGAACACTTCCCCGCGGCGTATATCGCTGACAAGGCAACAGGCAGCGGCGATCGGGGGAAGCTAGGGACCCTGAGCCAGGCGCGCATACGACTAGGCGCCAGGGAACTCGCGGTGGTCAATGCGTACACCCAGTTCGACTGGCGAGGGTTTGGCGTCAAGGTCGACTACACCGCCATGGAACAGGCCTTCAGGCGAGTCAAACAGGAATTCGCGGGCATGCGCATCGGGTACCCGATGATCGGCGCCGGTCTGGCGGGTGGAGACTGGAGCATCATCCGGAGCATCATCGACAGGGAACTGGAAGGCGAAGACCACACGCTGGTCGTATTCGAGGGTTGAGGAGGCCGCTTTGGCGTGGGGCCACGGGCGGCAAACCGGAGGTAACAGTATGAAGTTCATGAACGTCGACGTGCACGTGCCGAGCATGCGGAGGCTGGCTTTGACGGCAGGAGTCCTGGTACTGCTGTCATGGATGGTGCTGGCCAGCTTCGGCAAGACCCAGGTGAGCTGGGGCATGGTGGGCGCGCTGTGCGGAGGCGCGGTGTGCTCAGCCGCGGGGATCGACTCCACGAAAGGTTTGCGCGAACTGTCGGTGGCGTCGGCCGTCGCAATGCTGTTCGCACTTGCAGGACTGGCGCTGCACGCGAAGTTGTAGGCTCTGCCGGCCGTCGTCCAGGAGGCCAATTCGCACTATTCCCCCCGCTGTAGTCGGGTGATCCCTCTTGATGCCACCCGTAACAATGGTGGCATACTCGTGCCCGCCGTTGCTACGGTACGAGCGGACACGGGCGATCAAAAAAGGTGCCAGGCCCGCAGGGATATTCACGAGAGGCCCTTCTTAGGGCGTGTGCGAGAGTGCCTGCAAACTATCGATTGGGAATTGCGCAAGCACAGCGCGGAGGGCTTTGCGCGTGTGGCGGCTGAACGAACTGGGGCGCAACGCGGTGCTCAACGCCGTGGCGCGACGGGTCAAGCACGGCATGAAGCCCGAGACGTGGCTTGAAGATGCAGAGGCAGAGGCAAACCGGGCCTGGGAAGACGAAAATTCAACATTCCGAGAGGCGGAACTAGAAATATTGCCCGTATATACCAGGGACGGGAGAATGCACGTCGTTCCGCTATTTGTGTCGTGGTTCGACTGGGCCACAGGAGATAATCTGAGCCCTTTTGAATCGGCGATGGCAGCCTGAATTGCGTCCGCCGACTTTATTCTTCTAACAGTTTAACCTGCTTGCAAAGTAATCAACGCTTGCAGCGATAATCTCCTCGACACCAAAGGCCAGACGTGGCCGCCCGTTAGAGTGACGAGGTTGAAATGCGTTTCCTTCGTAGTGTTCGTTACGCCATCCTTGTGGCAACAGTCGCTTTGCATTCAGGCGTCGGAGTGGCTGCGGCCAAAGCGCAGAAGGGCGAAAGTGCTGAAGCCGTCGAAGAGCGCTTCATGCGCGAAGCGAACGGTAAGACCGAGATGTACCAGGCAAGGTTCAAGCAGGTTGCTGCGCGCATGACCGCGGTGGAGGGCATCCAGACGGTCCTGGGCCCAGCGGCCCTCACCACGAAGGAAGGCAACGAGGCGTCCGTTCGTCTCATTGCGGAGTACCGAAGCATCGTCAAAGAGCGTCTGGCAGTGAGGAAGTGGGTTTCAACCGACCAGGAACGCTTCTTGAAGACGAGGGCGCCGAGCAAAGAGGTACGCGAGAAGGGGTTGGCAGCCCTCGCTGAGGCGCGTGATGGAGCGGGGAAGCTGTTCGACGATCTGGACGCAAAGGAGCTGGCGCTGATGGACCGGCTGAGCGACGTACTGTCTTGGGCATCGAAGCAAGGCGGGTCACTGAAGGCGGAAGGAGGGCAGCTGGTGTTCAGCTCTCCGAAGCAGAAGGGGGAACTCTTCCCGCTCCTCATGGCGGTCAAGGCAGCTTCAGAGGCGCAAAGGAAGGCTGTCGAGGCGGCAAAACCAGCCGAAGAGAAGGCGGTCGACATCTTCAGCCTGCTGAAGTCATCGGCTGAGTCGGCGGCGCCTGCAGTTGCAAAGTAGTCTTTTGGTGCTACCGAAAGTCGTTGACGCACGAGGTTCGGGCTGGTAACCTCTTGATGTTGTCGCCTAGATGAAGATGAGGTCGACGACAGGAGCACCGAAAGAGGAAACATGTCGGTCTACGGGACCCCTCAAGGTCTCGATTCCATCAGCAACTGAATCCCGCCCGGCGACGCCGGGTCTGCGCTGGCCAACCTACGTGGTGAACAGTGCGGGTACTTCCGCCCCAGCTAGGGGTTCGAGCAACGCTCGGTAAGCAGTATGGGCCCCCGCAGAGTGGGGGACTCCGGTGGCGTCGGCAGGGACGCGAACGGAGTGTTCAGTGGAAGGAAGTCGAGAAGTCGGCGGCAGCGCATCCGCAAGGATCATCGCGCGAGTCGGACGCGCGCACCTGACGGATGGGCAGTTGGCTGCGCTGAACGCGCGGGCGTTGGATCGCTCTTGCGTACTCCACGTCCCCACCACCTGGGGCAAGACGTGGCTTGCCAGCCAGGCGATTAGGGACGCGATCAGCGTCGATGGAGAGGCGATAGCCGTCTACCTGTGCCCGCTTCGTGCACTGGCGGAAGAGGTGGCGCAGGACTGGCGAGGAAGCAGCGACCTCGTCTTAGGGTGCCACACAGGCGAACTGCGCGAGGGGCTGGCCGAGGAGCCGTCGCCACGCCTGTGCAAAGTGGTCGTTTCGACGCCAGAGAAGTTCGACGCGTGGATTCGAACCTGGCGAACGAACCTCGATTGGCTCGCCCGGGTGACACTTTTTGTGGTCGACGAGATTCACACCCTTGGGGGTGGTCGGAGAGGGGCGACCTTGGAGGGCCTTCTGACGAGGTTCAGGGCGCTGAACCCGTACGCGCGAGTGCTCGCCATGTCAGCGACATTGGGAAACGCAGCGGAGCTTGCTCGATGGCTAGATGCGAACTTGTTCGAGGATTCTGTCCGACCGATCCCACTGCACTGGTCGATCGTTCCTTTCAAGTCGTCGCACGACAAGGTTGCCGTGTCGGTACAAGAAGCCCAGCTGACCGTGGCAGCGGGCGGCCAGGCGATCGTGTTCGTCCAGTCGCGGCCTCGGGCCCAGTCGATGGCGGAGGAAATGGAGCGTGCCGGGTTGCGCGCTAGGGCACACCACGCCGGCTTGAGCAGAGCGAATCGGTCACGCACGGAGGAGGAATTTCGATCGCGGCAGATCGATGTGATCGTGGCAACGCCGACGCTGGCGCAAGGCGTCAACTTGCCGGCGAAGAAGGTGATCGTTGCAGACCTGTCTCGATGGGACGGCATCGGCTGGGCTGACCTGCAGACCTGGGAAGTGTGGCAGCTCGCTGGGAGAGCGGGTCGAAAAGGCCTGGACGGGTCTGGGGATGCCGTACTTGTCGCGCCGAAGTGGAACCAGGTGGCGGCACGTGGGCACGTGTCGGGCAGGTTCGAGCCCGTGGTGAGCCAAGTGTGGCGACGCGATGCCTGGCTGGCCGAACAGATCGTAGCGATCGTCTCATCGCGGATGGCACGAACGACGCAGCAGGTCGTTCGGTTGATTGAGGGTTCGTTCGGCCATGCAGAGAAGAAGGGTGAGGAGACGGCGCCAAGGATCGCCGATAAGGAGGAGGTCGTTTCTGGCGAGAGGAGGACCTTCAAGCCGAGTGAAGGACACGGTGGCAATGCGCGTGTCGAGGAAACAGTTGGCAAGATGGTGCTGGCTGGCTTGCTCGCGGAGAAGGAAGGGGATCACATTTGCGCGACGAAGCTCGGTTGGGCGGCTTGTCGGCATCAGCTGAGCCCGGACACGGTCCTGCTGTGGAGGGACGCACTTGACGAGGCGGCGAGTGAATTGAAGTTTCTTGATTTGCTTGCTCTGGCCTTCAGCAGCACGGACTGCTCGGCAGGTCCCGTTGCCGGTGCGGCAATGGAGATGCTGCTGCGGATGGCCACGGGCGAACCGTCTGCGAAGGGGCGTTCGAAGTGGTGTTCCAGGGTCACACAGCGTGCTTGGGCGGCAGCCATGCTCGTTCGGCTCTGGACAAGGATGGGCGATGCAGAAAAGGTGGCCGAAGCGTGTTCATCGGCCGTGCACGAGATCGAAGAGGCTGTGGTCGAGGGAGTTCGCCTGTTGACCGGTCTTGGCGCGGTCGCAAGAGCCAGTCTTGACCGGAGGCCAGGAACGCCCGGTGGCGACGTGGTGGGCGACCTGGTTGATGACCACGTCGGCACGCTGGAACGAATCACGGCACTGACGTGCATGGTGAGGGCCGGCATGACGGATGCGAGCGCCTCGATGGTGTTGATCGATGGTGTGGGCCCGAAGACGTGCCGAGCGCTCGTGGCTGCTGGGATTCACGACATCGAGGACCTCGCAGTAGCAAGTGCGAACGCGGGGGAGTTGCCAGAGGGCATCGGTATGGGGCGGATGGAGCGGCTCATCGAGCAGGCGGGCGATCTGTTGCCACGCGTCGGGGGCGCATTCCGCTATCGGGAAGGTGGGGCAACTGGAATTGGTGCGGCGGACGCCGCGGAAGTGGAGGCTGAAGAGGGTAGATGGCGGCGGGCTCTCGGCCTGTCGGTCGAAGAGGAGCCGGGAAGCGATGGTAGGTGGGTCGTGACTGGCGGCAGCGAGCCGCACGGGGTCAAGAGGGACGAGAACGGACGGTACCTCTGCGACTGCCGGGATGCGACGCGCGTGCGCTGGTGCAAGCACTCGCTGGCAGTCCTCAACCACCAAGGGATGGCCGTGAGGGTGTCCAGGTTCACCTTGGCAATGTCGGAGGCATGAATGGCTAGAGACGCAAAGGGTGAACCCCGAATGAAGCAGGTTCAAATGAGACGGCGAGCCTACTTGCCAGTCACTACCTTAGGCGCTGGTGCGCACTCCAGCGTGGATGAGGTTGTGATTCCGTTCCTCGGTCGGTTCGTTGACATGGCGATGGTGTCGTTCCATTACGCGCGACTGCGAAAGATGGTTCCGTCGACGGCACTATTCGTGGACTCGGGAGGCTTCGCTTGCCTTCGAGACGGCTCGCAAATCATCGAACGAGAAGACGGACTGGCAGAGATTCATGTGTCGTCGTGCGATGAAGGCCAAGATGTTGCGGAAGGCGCAGGTGCTGGCCCACTCGAAGTCGTTTCGCCGGAAGCGGTGATGGCGGTTCAGCGCTCCCTGGGAACGTTCGGAGCAACACTGGATTTCCCGATCCCTCCACACTTGGCGCTCGTACCACCAGAACGGGAAAGAAGGCTGATGCTCACGCTGCGGAATGCGGCGTGGGCGTTCAAACAACCAAGGTTCGTAGATCGACTCTTTGCCTCGGTGCAAGGATGGGACGAACCGTCCTATGCCGACTGCGCTCGGCAGATGGTCGCCCTAGGCGCGCATGACCTTGCGGTCGGTGGTTTGGTGCCACGGATGGGCAAATGGGATGATGTCCTGAGTATCTGTGAGACGGTGGCGAAGTTTGTCCCGCCTGGTGGGCTCCTGCATGCGTTCGGTGTTGGCGATCCTGACAAGGCTCGCGAGTTGTTCGAGATGGGTTTCACCAGCGTAGACAGCTCCAGCTACGTGCGTTCTGCGATCGGTGGCCTGGCTTGGGGGACGAGTCAAGAAGGCGAGCCAAAGCAAGGAGCCCGTGATGCGAGCACCTTGGAGTGTGCGCACCTCGCGCTTCGAAACCTGGATTTCGCGATCGCGAAGACCGGAGCTGACAACGGAAGGCGTTGAACAAGAGTCAGCACGGAATGGCCCAGCACTCGCAATAGGGGTCCAGCAAGCTTGTTTCAAGGAGCGCGGTGTACTTGCACGTTTGTGCAAGGGCATGCAATAGGGGGCTGGAGCTTGAGACTTCGAGGCTGTCATTCCTTTCGGCAATGACACGCCTTCTTTTCCGCTGACGCCCCTTCTTTATACGATCCATAGTCAACAACAACGATCGCGGCGGGCTCACCCAAACCATCTGTTTTGGTGCTACCGAAACCATTGACAGAAAGTGTGTGACACGGTACAGTGAGCGCAAGGTATTAGTCCGTCCTGCGATGTTCCGAGTCAGGTTTCAAGGCGCAAAGCGTGAGAGGCACAGCCTAGGACATGAGTCCCGGGATGCGGCTTTGCTTTACCTGGCGAGGCAGGTAAAGGCCATCGTCAGTGACGTTCAGATCATTGACGAGGACAACAGGGTCGAGCGTCTTCCCGCGTCGCGGGATGCCAGCTTCTACGAGTCGCTGACGAGCTTGGCTTCCGTGCTGCCGGTCGTGAGGCCGTCGCCGATCGGAAAGCACCATGCGACGGCGATTGCCCGGCTTCTTAGTCAATCGGACGAAAACTCGACGGCAACTTTGCGAGCCCTCGCTCGGCGATTCAGCATATGCGGGGCAGACGGGCCGGAGACCCGGCTGCGCGAAGCGATGCGAATTGCAGTCGAGGCGGCACTGGCGTGATGGGTCGAAGGCAAGAGTAGCGAGCTGAACGGAGGGAGCAGCGCGATGAACCGACAACGGGAGACCCTTGCGGTCGTGCGGGACGCGGATGAAGAAAGCCTCATCGAGCGCCATGGATGGGCGATTCGAGGAACGTGTGCCGACGTGGAGGAGGGCACCCCCGAGTGCGCATACACGGTTGGGCTTCACGACTTCGGTCTGCCGGAGCTTCTCGTATTCGGCTTGCCCTATTTGATCGCGGGTCGAGTGCTGGACTCCCTCGCACGCGCCGCGGTTTCCATCGGGGCGAGCGCTGCGACTCACCTTCAAGGGCCTTTGCAGTTCGAGTGCCTGAGCGCGATGCCGTGCCGTTTCTACGGGCTGAACGGAGACAGCGAGCCTGCGTTGCGACATGCGGTTCGCGCAGGCGAGCGAAGCGGGGGCGAGGCGAGTGTGGTGCAAGTTTGCTGGAGCGACGCCTTCGGATTCTTCCCGTGGCAGCCACAGGCGGATTGGCAGATGCGCGCGTCCCAACCACTGTTGGGCTTGGCCCCTTCGGTGCTGCACTGACGGCCGGCGTGTAATGGACTGAGAGGCTCGAAAATGGGAAGGAAGACCGAGAACCAGGACGGCGCGAAGCCTTGGTACTTGTCTGCTCAGGCGGTGGCCGAACGCAAGCAGCGCAGCCGGGATCGACTGGAGAAGGAGGGGGGTCGAGTCCTCAGGGACATTCGACTCGACAAATCCGCCAGTGATGCTTTCGATCTGATCCAGTCGGAAGACCCGTCAATGGACAACGGGGCGGTCGTGCGAGCGGCGCTGCTTCAGATGGCTGCGGGCCTTAAACAAGGCGTCAAGCGACCAGGCGCTGGGCGGCGGGCTGGGCAAAGGGGATAGGAGAGGTCGTATGGCGAAACTGTGGGTGCGATACGGGAGCATGTCAGCCAGCAAGAGCCTCAACCTCCTGGCGGCCAGGCACAACTACATGGAACAAGACGCCACGGTAGCCCTCTTCACGGCCGCTATCGATGGACGCTACGGGCACGGAAAGGTGACATCGAGGATCGGGCTTTCGGCCGATGCGCAGACGTTCGACGAGAGCACTGTTTTCAACCGCGAACTGGCCGGCGACGTGGCGTGCTTGATGGTGGACGAAGCACAGTTCCTCACGCCGGAGCAGGTCGTTCAGCTTCACCGGCTGGCCCACCAGCAGGGCGGCATACCGGTGATGTGCTTCTGCCTCCGGACTGACTTTCGCGGCATGCCCTTCCCTGGGTCGGCCATGCTGATGTGCCTTGGCGACGACTTGAGCGAAGTGCGGACGATCTGCAAGTGCCGCCGGAAGGCGTCGATGAACATCCGGGTTCGCGAGGATGATTCGCGCGTCGTTGAGGGCGAGCAGATCGAGATCGGCGGCAACGCGAGGTACAAGGCTCGGTGCCCACGCTGCTTCTACGACGGCGAATGAGTTTTCATGGAACGAATCCAGAACCAAGCGGGTAACTCGGCGTCGGAAGAGGAATGGCCAGGACTGCCGGCTGGCTTTGACATCCTGACGTACCGGCGCTCGCATTGGCTCGTTCTCAGGATCGATGCAGGGCCCGTCATCCTGTCCGGTCTCGCGCATGCTCAGCCACTGATCTCTATCGACGCTGCGTTGAAGCGCGGCCAGCCAGCTCGAACCGAAGCGGTTACCAGCGTCTTGGCGTCCGTTCGGGCAGAAGACCCGGTACGGAGCGTGACCTCATGGTGGCGGGACCATCTGGCGAACTGCAAGGCGCTTGGCTTGGAATGCGTCGCAGACGACGATCTGCGCCGCGGTATCAAACAGAGCGAGTCGGAGCCTCTGGAGAGGCTGCCGGAGATGCTGAAGGACTGGCGCGATGCGAGGGCGCGAACCGAGGAGACCCAGAGGGTCGCAAGAAGGGTGGCGTCGGCGGTCAGGCTGGAGGACTACGGGCAACTGTTCCCGGCCGCGCAACGGCGCAGGAAGGTGGTTGCAATCCTAGGGCCCACCAACAGCGGGAAGACACATCTGGCTTTGGAGCGCCTCGCGGCGGCGAAGACAGGGTTTTACGCTGGCCCCTTGAGGCTACTCGCGCTGGAGGTGTACGACCGGCTCAACCGTGACTTTGGAGTGGTGTGCTCATTGATCACCGGGGAAGAGCGAAGAGTCATGCCTGGTGCGACCCATACGGCGTGCACGGTCGAGATGGTGAGCCCGACGCAGGAAGTCGAGGTCGCCGTGGTGGACGAGTTCCAGCTCATCGCGGATAGGCAACGCGGTTGGGCCTGGACGCAGGCGTTGGCGGCGGCCAACGCGCAGGAGGTCTACGTTCTCGGGTCGGCACAAAGTCGCGGTGTGCTGGAAGAGTTCGGGCGGCTCTTGAACGTCGATGTCGAGGTCAGGGTCGTCGAGAGGCTGAGTCCGCTTCAACTCGCGGAGGCGCCCCTCGGCCGGACCGCGCGGGAAGCGCTGAGAAACGTCAGAAGAGGAGACTGCCTCGTCGTCTTCACTCGGCGGGACTGCCTGTTGCTCCGCGACGATCTGATCGAGTGCGGCTTGGAGGTGAGCTGCATCTACGGGGCTCTCTCGCCGGAGGCGAGGCAGAGACAGGCGGAACGGTTTACGCGAGGCGAATCTGACGTGATGGTGGCCACGGACGCGATTGGTCTTGGGCTGAACCTGAAGGGGTTGAGACGGGCCATTCTCGTCGCGAGCCAGAAGTTCGACGGGCGTTCACGAAGGGACGTGCCGCTGGACTTGGTGCGTCAGATCGTTGGGCGAGCCGGACGCTTCGGGCTGTCGGAGGATGCGGCTGGATTGGCTCTGGGGCTGACGCGGACCGAGCATGAGCTGGTGGAGACGGCGTTGCGCACCAGCCCGCGAAACGTCGAATTGGCGAAGCTGCCGGTCGCGCCTTCGGGCGAGGTGCTCAAGAAGCTGGAAGAGATCGCTGGCGAGTCGCGCTTGACGGTGCTGCTGCAATTGTTCGTGGACCACTGCTCGGCTGGCGGGTACGAGGCACAGTTGCCGGGTGATGCCATGGAGCGGGCCTATGCTGTCGACCAGTACGATCTCGGCGTCGACGTGAGGTTCGCTCTCACTCAGGTGCCGGTGTCAACGCGCGATGAGTCGGTCGTTCGCCAGTGGCACGCGTGGGCTCGGGCACTGGAGAACAAGGAACAGTGCAGCGACCTGAGCTTCGTCGAGCACGGCGTCAATACGCTGGAATCTGCCGAGCGAGATGTGCAGACGCTCACCGGTTACTGCTGGCTGGCCATGAAGTGGCCCGAAACGTTCGTGGCCGAAGTGAAAGCCCGAGAGTTGCTGCGCGAACGATCGGGGACCGTGGAGGAACGGCTTCGATCGCGTGCCAAGCTGGGTGGCAAGGGTCTGGGGGCGTCTGTGGGTTTGCCAGGGTGGTACTGGCTAAGACGCGAAGAGGAAGTCGAGATGTGGTGAGGCGCTGACGCGTCGTCAGGCAGCCGCCAGAACGACTCGCGACTTGCCAGTTCGCTTCGCAGAGTACATCGCGCGGTCCGCAACCTCGATGAGATCAGCATCGGTATGAACGCCGTGCTGAGTGTGGCTCCAGCAGTGAACCCCCACGCTGGCTGAGACCGGAATGTCGGGGGCGACTTCGACAGCTACGGACCGAACGGTGTCGACGATCTTCTGAGCGATACCTTCGGCCTGAATGCGCCCGTCTACCGGTGAAAGCCCCTCGACCAGCAAGACGAACTCGTCCCCGCCGATGCGCGCCAAGAAGTCGCCAGCCCGAGAGTTCGCCTTGACCGCTGCAGCGATCTTGCCCAGCAGTTCGTCCCCAACCGGATGGCCGAAGGTGTCGTTGACTTGCTTGAAGTGGTCCAAGTCGAACAGGATGAGGGCCAGCATCGTCCGATCGCGATGGCAGCGCTCTTGTGCGAGTCTGAGGTGTTCCGACAGCATGCGCCGGTTACCGAGTCCAGTCAGCGGGTCGGAAGTTGCTGCCGCACGCAAGTCGGCGGAAACGCGATGGAGCTTTCGGATCAGTGGACCAAAGAGAATCGGTGTCACCGCCAGCATGGCGATGTATGAGCGGGTCAGTGGCTCTGAGAGAACCCAGAAGCTGGTGAGGGGAAACAGGACGGAGGAACACAACACGGCGGAGGCCCACGCCAGCCACATCGTGCGCTCGCCGAAACGAATGCCACAGCGCACCACCTGTACCAGGATGAGCATATTTAGAGGCGAGAGCAGTGCCGGCATCACGGCGAGCGCGTAGACGGTCAAGAAGGGGTCAAGAACGATATACAGGTACTGCGTGAAGACTCCTGCATCGGGGTCGACCTGGAGCATCTTGCGATAGACCAGCGTGGACATGAGATAGCCGATCGCGATGTAGGGCAGCAGGCGGGCGTAGTCGGATATGGACGCCGAGTCGTAGAAGATGGTCCAAACCATCAGGGCCGCCACCGCGGTAGCGATGACGATGCGCTGATTGGCGCGGTCGATCTCGTGCGGGCCACGCTGATGGATGAGGTGGGCCCCGAAGTAGCCGATGGCCTGCCGGTATAGGTTTGGCATTCTTGTTGAAACATTCTGTGCCGATCCATCGTTATATCGGTGCGGTGATGGGAGGTACTGAGGATTAGCAACGTGAAAAAGCCCCTACAAACATGAAGTTCGAAGGGGCTTGGGGGGGTCGGTCAGCCAGCTTGCTGGGCTGCACTGGTTCGCCTGGCGGTGAGCGAGGCGTTCCATGTCGAGAACGGCATTTCGTTGACGAGGAAGCTGTCGTCACGATCGTCGAACCGCCAGAAGAGCGTGTGGGCCTCGCGCTGGATGGCTTCCCGGATCAGGAGCACGACAAGCGACTGAACCAGCTTCGAGCTTGCGCTCGGGATGCTCGCTGACACGCGTGCGCGCACGGTGCCATCTCGCATGTCGTGCACGATCGAGATCGAGGCGCTACCGACGACGGCGCCGTTCTTGTGGAACGAGACCAAGGTGGGCAGATCGCTGCGCAGCGCCGGCTGACGAATCGTTTCGATCGGGAGGCGGTCGCCGCCGATGCGAAGGGCGGTCTTGCAGTCCAGTTCGCGGATTTGGCATCGGTCTTCGCAGACCGTGAGCTGGTACATCTCGCAGTGGTCCGGTGCGGTGTCACGGAAGGCGGTGCTGAGCAGTCCCGTGAGGTCTTGGGCACCGATGGGGAAGAGGTGAGTCCCGGTCGGCCGGATGTGCCAGATGTAGGACATGCCGGGGACGGAAGTCGCTTCCAACTGCGCCAGGTCGTGCTTGTAGAAGTCGTCCTTGAACGCCGTGCACGTCGATGCTTCGAAGACGGGCTTGATGAAGTCGAACACCATCTTGCCGTAGGTTTGCGGTTGCATTGCTTTCTCTCCAATGAGGGCGGCGTCGATATGAAGCCAATGACCCTTGCTTCCGGAGATGGACTGCAGCGTCTGATAGGCAGGCGGGGCGGAACCGAACAACTCGCAGCCGCGGAGAGAGAGAAGAAGACGCTCACGGGCGTAGTAGCCGTCAGTGACAGCTACCGGGTTGGCGGGTCAATCGCAGCTGATCACCGGCACATCGAGAAACTGAGTTCCGCCAGTTGCTGGCGCTCTTCGGCGTCGTCGACCGGGTCACGCGGGGGCTGCTTGGCACCCGATGGCCCCGGCAACGGGACGCACCACCAGGATTGGCGATGCCGAGTGCAGACTTTCCGGCGCCAGAGACGCTCCTCGCCAGAAAGGACGAAGCCTCGTGCATCCATGCTGATCAGATGAACCGAATGAAGCTGAAGGTCCGCGGAGCCGTCGAGATAAGCAACGCGTTCCCACTGACCCAGCCGACCCCCTGGTTCTCGCGTGACGACCAGGTGCCCTTCGTACCAGCAAGCACGTTCGACCTGGTCTTTCGTGAGGCGTTCGCCTGCCGAGCGCAGGAGGCAGATTCGGACCAACATACTGTACGAATGTACAGCGCATGGGTGGCCTTGACCGAGAATGGTCAACCTGAGAGGTCTCGTGTCCGGCGCTTGATGCGTTGCGGCGGAGTGGCGACCGACCGATTCACCTGGAGCCAGTCTGCGGTGGGCAAGAGCGGTTTCTGAAGCAGGCGACGTGCGTTGACCGAGTGACTGCAGCTGTGGCTGATTTGGACCGAGCGACGCAGCTGAACGCAACGATGGTCGAGGAAAGCGCTTCCGCAAGCCAGTCGATGCATGACCGCACGACGCGTCTGGTCGATGCTGCGTTCGAAGTTCACAAGGGCTAGCTACCGGATGCGTCTCCTGTAGGGCGTCCCGTCATGGGGTCGAACTTAGAGGGAGCTTCGATCTGCTGCACTTCGTAGACGATGATCACGTCAGCAATCGTGGCCACTCTGGTGAAGTACCGGAACGCACCATTCGTCCACGTCCAGTCGTGTACACGATCTTCCAGAAACACCGTCTTGTTGTGTTCGAGGAGACCTCCGCTAGCGACAAAGGAAGCTTCATCGATCAGTGTGGCCACTCTAACTGGCTTGCGCGAGAGCGTGTGGTGCGCTTTGCCGTCCGCACGGACCTGGCGCAGGATTTCGTAGTCAGTGGCCTTGAGCATCGTTCTTGGCTTGATCGGCAGCCGCTGGAATGAGGAGATCGTCAAGGGGCACCACCAGAAGGCGGTTGCCGGCGCGAGCAAGAACAACTTTCTCCCCCGCCAGGCGACGGTCGGCAGCCTGTTTGAGGGCTTGGCTGGCCGCTGAAGCGGGACCGATGATGCGAGCAACCTGCTGCAGAACCGATTCGTCCATCAACTCAACCTTCATGGGTGATCGCCTTCTTTTTGGTGTTACCAGATTGTAGGTGAAGGTCGTGTGTTGTGTGGACCGCGCGAACGGGTAGAGAGAAGATGGACGGCCGAAAAGGGAAAAGCCACTCGATCCGAAGATGCAAGTGGCTTGGGGAGGTCAGGCGTCGAACTTGACGCGGTCGCCGAAGATGGTGATGTCGATGGGCTCGCGCACGAAAGCTTCGTCGCTCGTCAGGTTGATCGCGGTGGCGCAACGGCCGTCGGAGATGCGTTGGAAGTGCACCGTCCAGCCGTTGCCGGAACTCGACATGCAGCCCGCGGTGTACAGGTGGCCGTTCTCTTCGACGAAGCGCTTGTGGCGCTCGCGAAGGTCAGCCCCTTCGTCGCTGTTGACGTAGGCCGTTGCCTTCGGGTAGAGATTACCTGCGCGGATGAACCGCACGGCGTTCCACACCGAGACCGGCGTGAAGGCATCGGGGAAGGCCAGTGCGACAAGATGCCACTCCACGTCCTCTTCGAACCAGCAGCCGTCGGGTCCCATGCCGTCCTGACGCAAGGCCTCCGGCATCGTGGCGTAGCGCTCCGGGGTGACAAGAATGCCGCCGTGTCCTTCGCAACTGACGCTGATGATGCCGGCCGCCAGCTGGTGCTGGGTGATTGGCCGGCCCCAGGGTGTTGAGGTGATGTTCATCATGAGGCCCAGTGGAAGTTGGGGCAGTCCTGGCGAACCGGGACGAACGTGGCGACGCGCTCGGGTTCGGCGCTCCAGTTGAAGCGAACCGAATTCCAGCGGCCCTGGTACGGCGTCGACTGAGCGAGAGCGGCGATGCGGAGTGCGCTGCCGCGACCGATCAGGCCGGCGCTTTGGCGGAGCGAGAACTGGAGCGCTTCAGGGGTGAGATAGGTCTGTTGTGCCATCGTCGACCCTTCAGCGCTTCGTGATGTCGATCCGGCTCTTCGGGATCGTGCCGTCGATCAGGTTGGCACGGACCGCTTCGCGCAGGTCGTCTTCGCTGTCGCTACCGTTGGCGGCGATGCCGACTTCTTCGAGCAGCGTTTTCAGCTCCGCGTAGCCCATCCAGTTGAGCGCGGTGTGGTACGCCTGCGGGATGCCTTCGTCCTTGTCCTCCTTCAGGGAGTCGAGGACATCGTGGAGTCGTGCGGTGACGGCGACGCCGGCCAGTTCTTCGAGCGTGAGATCGTCGTGGATGCTGAGGTACTCGCCCTTGTCGGGTTCGTACTGCGTATCCAGGATCGCGACGGCTTCCTCCCGATCGAGTTCGGACTTGTCGGACCAGCACATGTAGGCGCTGTCACCGTACTCGTGCTTGTGATGGATGATGAAGGGCTTGAGCCCGTCGAGCGCCTCGGCCTGTTGAAGCAGGGCCACGGCTTGGGTCCGAAGCGAGAGCGCTTCGGTCGAGAAACGATTGGTCATCGTCTTGGTCTCCATGCGAAGGCGGTCGTTCGGGGTGAACGACGCACATTCCTTGCAGCCAGTGATGGCCTGCAAGGGGGTGGAAACCGACTTTTCGAACGGGCCCCCGACAGAGTCTCTGTGTAAGCTGGCGGGAGAGTGTGCAGCCGTGGAGCGGGCTGGGCCAGTGCTACTGCAGGGAGGAAGGAGCCTTGAGCGCGCGTTCGTGCTTGGCGACGGCAGCGCGGAGGCCCTTCTGGACATGGAAGGAGCGGCGCATGTCCTTGGGGGTCTTGCTCGCCAGGTCCTGGATCAGCTGATCAGCGCCTTCGGTGCCAAGCAGTTCGATCGAGCGATCGAGAAGTGCTTTGGGAAGGGAGACCGATGTCTTCTTCCCGGAAATCCTCACGTGGTAGATCGCAGCCTTGTTGGCCGATGAGACCAGTGGAGCCGCGGGAGTGACGGGCGCAGGTTCGGAGATCGATGCGGGCGGAGGGAGTCCGTGCGAGAAGTGCTGGGCAACGAATGCCTCGGCAGTCACCCTGGCTGCTTCCTTGGCTGCGGCTTCGATTGCAGGTCCAAGCTCGACGATCGGGACGGCTGGCTGTGGCGCTTGAGCGTTCAGGTACAGGCGCACGAAATTGTTGACCACCTCGTCCGAGGCGCCCGAAAGATGCAGCAGGCGGATGAGACCGGACAGCCCTCCTGGCGGGGGCGCCGGGTTGTCGGTGGTCATGTTGGTTGCAAGTGTAGCGGCGGCTCCCGGGTAAGAGCGGCGTAAAGTCCTTAGGTTGGGCTCTTACGCCAGGGTGTTTGGGCTGCGGGCGTAAGAGCCGTAAGGCGTAATCCTTACCCTGGAACCACCCCGTGGGCTGCCGTTAAAGGGCACAGTTCCCCGCGTTTTCGGGGTTCGGGGTTAAAGTTATCCACAGACAACGCCTTCAAAGGGCCGGAGGGCGCTGGCGGGGGTTCCTTTTCGATCTAACAGTTCCCCAAATTGCCATACATTCCGCGGCCTGCGGCGCCTTATAAATCAACGCCTTACACCGCTTTTGTGATGCTTCCGGGGAAGCGCGGAGGGGCTTTCGAAGGTTGATAGGGGGGTAGCCGGGGAAGGATCGGAGAGGTTCGGGGCGGGGAGGGACGTTCCTGGGGAAGGCTCGCCGGAACTTGTTCGGTGGAGGCTGTTGGATTACCGCTTTCCTCCGCATACACTGTGGGGTGAGATGGCGGAACCTCAACGCACCACCGACGACGATTCTCCCGCTGCGGAACCGCAGGGCGGCCAGCTGAGCGAGCAATTCCTCCTCCGTCTGGATATGACGACGGCACTGCTGCCGCCACCCAATCCTGATCGCATTCTGAAGAAAGCGGTGCAGGCGATCCATTCGTACCCGACGAACGGCGAACACACGATCACCACGCGCAAGCTGCTCAACGCGCTTGTGGCGCATGCGCAGGATGTCTTCGCCAAGATGTCGCCGGACGACCGCCAGGCGGTGAAGTCGGTTCGTGGAACACCACTGTTTCGCATCCCGATCAAGCGCCTCCTGGTTCTGATGGGCAGCGAAGCCTCGAACAACTACGGGCGCGTCTACGAGGCACTGGACGCCATCTTCCAGTGGGACCTTCGCTGGAATCTGATGGCCGATTCGCCCACTGGTGGTGAGGTGATCGAGGAGGTGACTTCGCGGCTGATCTCGCAGTGGAGCAAAGGCACAGGCGAGCGGTACGGGTGGGTGACGTACGAGATGCCCTTCGACGTACTGATGCTGTTGCTGGAGCCCGCGATCTATGCGCGAGTCGATCTGCGCACGGTGAACGCTTTGGGCAGCTCGTACGCGATTGCGCTCTACGAGAACTGCGTCCGTTACCTCGGAACGCAGAACCGGGTGACGGCCATGCTCCCGGTCGACGAGTGGGTGAGCATCATCGCAGGCGTCGGCAAGTACAGGGACCCGCGCAACAGGGAACAGGCTTCGTACAAGGACTTCAACAAGTACGCAGTGAAGCCCGCGTGCGCCTGGTTGGAGAAGTTGGACTCGTGTCCGTTCACCGTCGAGCCGCGGGTCGTGTACGGGCCGAGGAAGCGCGTAGTGGGCCTGCAGTTCAAGATGCACCTCAAGCAGCAGCAGAGCTTGGGTCTTGAAATGCCTCCGACGTGGGACCCGAAGACGGTCGAGGTGTTGAAGACGGTCTACTCGATGCCGATGAAGGACATCGCGCTGCTGTCCAGGACCGCGAGTGAAGCAGAGGTTCAAGAAGCGATACAGCGTGACTCGGCGCAGATCGCCAAGAAGCTGAAGCAGGGTGAGACGGTCGGAAATCGAGCCGCCTACCTGAAAGGCATCCTGCGCAACCTGCAGCAGGGCAAGCCCAAGGACGAGGAGCCAGAAGCCGAGGGCGAGGAAGTTACTTCGCGTTCGGTCAATGACGCCATCAGCCGGGCTCAGAAGCGCCAGGAGGAGTTTGCTGCCTTCAGGCGGGAGAGGTTCAAGGAGATGCTGCTGGAGTTGCCGGCCGCCGCTCTGGAGGACTTGCGGCACGAATTCGAAGAGGCACGTGGACGCGAGACGGTGGTCGCGAAGTGGCTCAAGGCAGGGTGGTCCAAGCCTTCTGGGGGCCTCATGAGCCTTTTCGTGGGATGGGTGATGCAGTCCAAGCCGGAGACAGTCGAGCGAATGCTAGCCCGCCCGGAAGAGAAGGACTTCGCGGTCTGGCTCATGTGGAACGAAGGTAAGCGAGATCAGGAATAGTCCTGTTCGGGGTATGCTGCCGGGCTTCAAGAAAGGGGTGGCCCGATGGGCGAGAAGCCGGGTACGTGGGGACAGGGGGGAAGTTCCTGGATGGTGTTGGACCAGGAGGTCGACGCCAATCCTGAAGGGACAGGCCTCGCCGCGCACGACCTGTACGTCTACGCCATCGATCTTGCCTCCGCTTGGGTGAAGGGTGGGGTCTTCCATTCCTATGACATGGAGACCACCTGGCAGCGTGCGATGAAACAAGGCGCCGATGCCCGGGTGTATGCCGCCGAGGCCACGAGGCTGGCAAAACGCTGCGCGGCAAGCGCGCGGGCGGACATGGTGCTGGTGGGGCATGCGCTGGGCATGGCGATGACGGCCTGCACGCTTTCGCCGGCCTTCTCGCAGGTGATCCGTGACCGCGGAGGGGTCGACGGCCACTGGCTGTTCTTCGTCTTCACCGCGGCTGACGGCACGACAGAAGGCCTGGTGAGTTTCGCCAGCTGCGCGAAGACCAACTTCCTGGACGAACCGAGCTTCAACCTCATCGTGGCCGAAACGCTGCGCGAGCATCTTCGAGAGGGTGCGGAGCTGAGGGTGGCCATGGACCAAGCCGGCGGCGTCGTGCTGCACGAGAGCATGAGGCGACTCCTGCCGGCTCAATAGGGTTTGGCGGCGGCCCTCCGCAGGCTGCTATCCCAACATCCGCTGTCGCTGATTAGGTGCTGAGCCGGGAGGCTCGGTCGCGGTTGCTGGCGGGTGCAACGCATAGCACCACACACTGCTTTTTCGTCAGTCGGCAACCGACGTGACGTGAGTGAGGCCGTTGCTGGACCGAGAAGTCTGGCAATGGCCGAGCGAGTTTGGTCGCACCTTATGCGCCAGACATTTGAAAACCCTGCGGGAATCGCTTTCCCGCAAGGGGAAGCTCCGCGAACGATCGAGGAGCGAAATGGCCAATGCAATCGAAGGAGCGCTCCAAGGCGACCTCTTCGAGGTGCTGGAGCGGCCGGTGTCGATCATCAGGACACCGACGAACCAGGAGGCCCCGAACCTGGACGACTACGAGCGCATCGTCGTCTTTCAGAGCGGTGGCAAGGACTCGATCGCGTGCATCTTGCACCTGATCGAATGTGGAGCAGACCCAAGCAAGATCGAGCTGCATCACCACGATGTGGACGGGCGAGAAGGCTCCACGCTGATGGACTGGCCGATCACACGAAGCTACTGCAAGGCGTTCGCGGAAGCGTTCGGCCTAAGGTTGTTCTTCTCGTGGAAGGTCGGTGGGTTCGAGCGTGAGATGCTTCGGCAGAACACGCGCACGGCACCTATCGCATGGGAACGTGAAGATGGGTCGATCACCCAAGCTGGCGGTGATGGCGGAAAGGAAGGTACACGGCGGAAGTTTCCGCAGGTCTCAGCCGATCTGAGCACCAGGTGGTGCAGCGGGTACCTGAAGATCGACTGTGGTGCGCGGATGTTCACCAACGAACCTAGGTTCTTGGAAGGCAAGACGCTAGTGCTGACCGGTGAGCGAGCTGAAGAAAGCTCCGCACGCGCCAAGTACCTCGTGTTCGAGCCCGACCGTGCGGACAACCGCACTGGTGCCAGAGTGCAGCGTTGGATCGACCACTGGAGGCCGGTTCATGGATGGAGTGAGCAACAGGTGTGGGACATCATCGCCCGCCACCGAGTGAATCCTCATCCTGCGTACTGGCTCGGATGGGGCCGGACCTCCTGCCTTGCGTGCATTTTCGGGTCTGCGAACCAGTGGGCCAGCGTGCGAAAGGTGGCGCCAGCGAAGTTCGAACGCATCGCGCTGTACGAGGAAGAGTTCGGCGTCACGATCCAGCGGAAGCTGTCGGTCCGGCAACTCGCCGATCGCGGCACGCCGTACGACATGGACCCGGAGATGATCGAACTCGCAATGAGCGACCACTACCCGACGGACATGATCATCGTGAAGTCGGAGTGGCAACTCCCGCCAGGCGCCTTCGGAGAGTCCAACGGACCCACCTAGGGCCCGGGCTAAGAGTCAGGAACTGAAACGCCAGTGAATGTGGTCATCCCGACTGCAGCTGGACAACCAGATGGAGAGCAAATTGAGCAAAGGAAAGGAATCGGTGAAGTGCCGCTACCTGGTGGCCGACAACTGGGGCCATTGCTTCATGGGCAGCCGTGAGACGATGGTTCGCTGGGTGTACGACGTGTCTGAAGGCAAGATCGTCACAGGCGACGCGCAGCTCAACCAGCGGTGGCACATGATGTCGCACGAGGAACTGAAGGACGTGGAAGAGTCGATCCACGACAATGGTCTCCCCGAGCGCTGGGAGGACTTCGACTTGGAACTGGTCGAGGCCCTCCCCGACTGGGCCCAGCCGATGAACTTGGCCGCGATCACGGCGAAGTCCAAGGGCTGCAGCGAAGCGTTGCGGCGCCTCTGGGAGAACCAGCGCCAGCGCAAGGACTTCGGAACGGTCCTCACCTTGCGTTTGACCGATCAAGGAAGAACGCTGGTCGACTGGGTCGTGGCAAGCACGGCGGCTCCGATGATGAAGAAGCACGAGTTCACCAACCGTCTGGGCGGTGGGTGGGTCGTCACGCGCGAACGTGCGTTCGACGACAAGGCGAAGCACCGGCAGAAGCTGATGATCAGCCCGGAGAGCCAGCCGGTCGTTGAAGGAGTGGCTGCATGAGCACCGCTCTGGCGATGAGTCCCGACCGTCAGGTTGGAAACGTGTTGCCGCTTCGCGAACTGGAAAGCCCCGACTACTCGTTCGTGCAGTTCGACGACGATGTCCAAAGCGTCGTTGAAGGTTGCGGCGAATCCGTTTCGAATGCGTCGGGAGCGGTGGTGAAGCCTGGTAACGGGTTCTTCGAAGAGGTGTGGATCACCACGGAAGGAAGGCCGTTCGAGCGCAGCGCAAGCTACGTTCGAGTGGCGTGATTTCAGGGACGCTGCGATTCGGCAAAGCGTATCGGCCGAGCGCGATCCAAGTCGTCGCCCTGGTCACGTCCAACCCCCAAAGCTCCATCGTCTTTCGAGACCTGGAGCTTTCTTTTTTGCTTGCCGTGGCTAGGTAGGTCCAGGCACCGCGCCCCTCTGATCCTATGAATAAGGTCTGTCGACTTTGATCAAGGTCCGTCGCGAAGAGAGGGGGCAAGCCAGATGTTGAAGTGTTGAAGTTATGGTGCCCTGACCAGCGACAATCAGTGGTGCTCTGTGATGGGCCAGCGAGGGGAGCGGCTTGGCGGCAACGATGCTTATGGCAGCGACAGTTCTAGTGAACGGATCGATCCTGGCCAAGCGCGGGGTCTATGCCGCTTTCCGCGTGTACGTGAACGATCTGCACAAGAACTCGCCTCGGTACAGGAACCACGGTGAGGTTCTCTGGGAGCAGCGGTCTCGCGCCTATGGCGACTACCTTTACCACCAGGACCGGCCAGTGTTCGATGAGTGGCTATGGCGGGCGCTGCAGGGTCGAGACTGCGAGGGCTTCGACTGGGAGGCCTGGGTGGTTTCAGGGCAGGCGGCCTGAAGGCGACCTGTGTGGCGCTTCCAGTCGAGCGTGAGGTGGTGGTGATGGCAGCGAAGCGGGTTCTGTTCTACGGAGCAATGGCGTTTCTCGGTGGCGCGGTGGGCCAGATTGTCTTGGCGCTGTACCTGGCGCAACCGGCACGCGCTGGAGCGGCTTCCGACAGGCAGTTGGTGTCGAATCGGATGTACGTGATGACGCCGGAGGGGCACATGCGCATCCAGGCGGGGACGTACGATCAGGCCGGGGAGAGGGGCCTTCCACTTCTGGCGCTGTCGGACAACAGGGACCAGATCAGGCTGCTGTTCCGACTCGCTGGGACCAACGAGTCACCGGTGCTCGTCATGAAGGATAAGAGCGGCGCCGACAGGCTGGTGATGGGGTTGAAGCTGAGTGGCCCAAGCGAAGAACCCTTCCTGCAGATCGTAGATGATCGCGGCGGCCGATCGGACGTGCTGTCGAAGGGACGGTAGTCGAGGGTGTCAGAGGTTGTAGTTGACAGGCGTTGGTGAGCGATCCCCAGCAGCACACCTTGGCTGCGGCGGTTGCTCCCTCTTGGTGTGTGCCAGCTGCTATTTCTGCACCCAGATGCCGCCGGTCTTCACGGGGGATTGGTTCATCACGGCCTTCGTGAAGGTCCACTTTCCGAACTTCGTTTCCGCAGTGAAGCCGATGGGATAAGCGGCCGAAACGCCGTCGGTTGCCGCCACTTCCTGTAGGAGGCACATTCCGTCGAGCGCTGGGTATCCCCAGGGCACAGGTGTCGGTGACATTGCGAGCGCAGTGACAGTGACCGAGGCAACAACAGAAGCCAGAGCGAAACTCTTACGGCTGGTCATGCTATTCCCGTGTGCTAGTAAGGAGTTCCGGGACTCGGTGCTGAGGTCTCGGGGGACAGCGTCGAAGGGCAACGGCCGAAATCGACAGGAGGTCCGAATGCTCTTGCCGATCGCATGTCTCGAAGGGCATTGTGCCGCGCTTTGACCAGGTCGTAGCCGAAGTCTCTGTAGGCAGCTCGGCTGCGTCGCGCCTGGAGGAGAAGCCAGCACCACGGGCTGCGCGGCACGCGAATTCTTGTGGTGTCTTCTTCGGCAGAGACCGCGAAGGGAGCGTCTCACGGGCCGCGGAGCAGCGCTTGCCGAATGCCCGTTCTCCTACACCCCGAAGAGGAAGATGGGCGTCGTCGTGACGGCGTCGTCGTTCCCTCATTGCTGTTGTCCGTCGAGCTTCGGTTCGCCCGCGACTTCGAGCGGATGGCGAATCCAGGTGGCAATGGCTTCAAGCTGGTCCGCCGTGAAGTAGCCGTCGAGTTGAATCTTCCGAGGACCGCTGTCTTGGTTGTCGCCGATCTCGGAGTTGATCAAGTCTAGATCGTTCGTGAGACTCGTGGGGGTCAGACTGATGGATGGCATGTCCGTCAGCACTTTCCTCGCGCGTTCAGGTGTCATTGGTGGTTCCATTCCTCTTACGAGACACGTTCTTGATCGTGAGTGTTCCGGTGCCGAGTGAGTTCGGCGAGTTGGAGCGCGAGCTTCTTCCGGCCTTCGGTGATCAATTCGGCGATGGGGCGGCCAGTCAGCTGTTCACACGTCTCGGCGGTGACGCTCTTGTCGTCGATGATGTCGCGGTTGTGGTCGAGCCGATCGGCCATGAAACTGGTCTCCCCTTCCCCGGAGAAGGCGGCGACATTGTCCCAGGCGGCTTCCATCTCGTCCGGGGTCAGGAAGCCAGCGCCGCCGATCGGGACCGCTTCGTTGGAACGATCGTCGAAGAAGACCAGTTGGATGAAGCCGACGCACTCTTCACGAGGCAGCGGCGCCGTAGTCGGTTCGGCCGGCCTCATGCGGAGGCGCCTGCGCATAGTTCCGGGGAAGCGTTGAAGTTCGCGAACGTGCCACCTGCAGCCTTGTGCTGGCGAAGCTGGGCAGCGATCTGCTGGCCCCGAGCCGACAGGTGAAGAGTGACGTTGGGCTCCACATCGTCCGGGCCGACCGTGAACAAGCCGGCTTCCGCCATGTCCTGGAGGCACGCCCAGTCGTCATGGTTTTCCACCAGCGACCCGTCACGGAGCTTGGTCGCGTTCTCGGGGCTCATGACGATCGCAAAGGTGGCATGCCCGGTGCTGCGAGTCCGCTTCGGCTTGGGGCACTGTTGGTGCATCACGCGAAAGTTGCGTCGGTTGGACTTCATGCGAGGGTCGAGTCCGACCTGGAAGCCAGCGCAGTCGACCATGACGGACTCGACGTAGGCAAAGGTGGACCAGTGGTCCTTCGACCAAAGGTTCATCGGGACATAGCCGTCGGCAACGTTCATGCTTGAGCCCTTCTTGCTGCTGTCTTGAATGAAGGCATCATAGGTGTACTTGTACACCAACGTCAACAAAGTCTCCAGGCAAAGACGAAGACTCGTTCCGCCGCGTTCATGACAGGCGCAGGACATCTCTGCCTCGCAAAGCATGGAGTCGTTCATCCAGGACGACGGCTTTCCAACAGGAGAGATGATGTTTCCCATCAAGCTGGAGCTGAAGAAGGCCCTCGGAGAAGCCGCAAAGGTGACCGTGGACGGGTATGTGGCCGAAGAAGTCTTCACCGGGGACGACGAATCGACGGTCTGTCTTCCGAACGAAGAGCAGGTGAACTTCCCGGCACAAGAGGTCGAGATCGACGAGGCGGGGGAGTGCACTGCGATCGACGAAGGGGGCAAGGTCAGACAGCTCGAACTGAGGTCGTCGGTCCCGTACCTGCCCAGCGAGATGCTTCGACGGCCGCGGGTTGTGGTCGAGCTGGGCGGAGAGGGGGAAGTACCGCAGGTGTTGTCGAACGTGCCGGTTCAGATCATGGTCGCCAAGCCTCTGAACATTCCGGAGCCGGCGATCCCCGACGGCTACCAGGTCTTCCTGTCAGAGTGGGAGGCCACAGGCGGCATCCCGGGCAAATCCTTCGTGGTTCTGCGTCCTGACGGCGAGCGGCTTCCGGACGACTGCGCCACTCGCCGAGAAGGCATCTTCGCTGCAATCGCCGATCAGGCCGGACTGCCACAGCCGTCGCTGCTGCAGCCGCCGGTGTTCGAGGTGGCTCAGGTCAACGGCAATGTCAGCTGGGGGCCTGGCGTGGCATGGATGTTCGAAGGAGGGTTCGACGAGGCGGCGAGCCGTCGAGTGGACGACATGTTCGCGGCCGAATTCAACACCCGTTGGACGGCCAGGGTGTCGGTCTTCGCGACACATGAAGACGGTCGACGGATGCCCCTCGGGTGGACCTACGTACGGGATCGCGAGATGACTGACGTGCAGATCAGCGCGTTCGGCATGGAGCAACTGTGGCAGGAAGAGCTGCAGGAGCAGGGCTTCAAGCCATCCATCGTGATCGAACGCAATCCGCGATTCGCGCAAGTGCTCGTAGCAGGCGCCTAGCGCCGCTCGACACAGACCACCCCAACGCCACTGCATCCTCCGTGATCAGTGGCTTTTTCTTGTCTGATTGACTTTAGGTACTACCGAAAAGGCGCATTTGTGTGTATGCTCCCGTTTCTTCTCACTTTCTCCTGCAAGGCTGAGATGGTGTCGCTACAGGTCGCAGATGGTCAAAGCCGGGTTCGGTGCGGTGTGGATATGGTGGAGGCGGCGGGTTGGTTGGAGGCAAGCGCCAAGGTGTGGTGGTGCGATGTTCGCGTGGACGCCGAAGGTGCCACGCGTGCGCTGGAACTCAACGCAGAACTCCTCAATGGACACAGCATCGACTACGGCCGAAGTGGCTTTGAAGCTTTGCAGCCAGTGGCGGACGAGCAGACCCGTGCACTGCTGGGCCTGGCCGAACAGTTCGGACTTTCCCCAGATGATTTCAACCCACCGCGATGCGAAGGATTGCTCGGCGGCCCAGGGGCGGCTTTTCATGTGGACCTGACTTTCGGAGAGCCAGGTGTTATTTTTGCGGTGACCTCCATTTCGGGGCGTGGCCGACTTTCTTTCCCCAATATCGGCGTGTGCCTGGATTTCCCGGTCGGGAGGACTGTGTTATTCGACCCGGCACAGGTCCATGGTTTGATTTCCGAATTGTCTGAAAAGGTCGGAGAGGAATCCTTCCTGGTGGTTTCCACCACGATGGAGATCAATGTGTCCGGGTGCCGCAAGATGGGTTTGGTACTACCGGAGCGCCCGAGCGGTGGAGTCGATCTGTTCGAGGATGGTGTCGACCATTCAAGCGGTGCCATTCGTCCTGAGGTGCTCGGCCTGGGGTAAACGCGTGGTGAGGCCTCATGGCACCCACCTGGCGTGGCCTTTGGTGTGGGGTTGGGAGTCTGGTTTGGTCTGGGATGCTGGCCGGCGCAGAGCATTGCGGCCTTGCAACGACACTGCGGCGTAACCGCTGCCTTGTGGTTGGTGTGTTCAACCCGGAGGGATGTGCATCCCTTCGGATGCCCCCGCCAAACCAGAGGTAAAGAAAATGGAATCGAGCACGAGCGTGCTGGAAGAGAAACCCGGCACGATGGGCGACCTTTTCGATGAGGCAGCCAGAGAACCCGAGGGAGAGAAGGACCCGGTCACAACGGTGGTGACAGAGGAATCCGCCAAGGCTCCCGGGTT
The DNA here is from genome assembly GCA_037367405.1 of Ottelia alismoides. Classification (NCBI taxonomy): domain Eukaryota; kingdom Viridiplantae; phylum Streptophyta; class Magnoliopsida; order Alismatales; family Hydrocharitaceae; genus Ottelia; species Ottelia alismoides. The sequence continues at coordinate 48,478 of JAZKJV010004096.1, forward strand.
CACGGCGTACTGGCGCGAATATCTCGCGACGATGCGCCAAGCGGAGCAACAGGTTGGTGAGGTGCTTTCCCAAAGCAAGGCTCTCTTCGGTCGGGAATACTCGGTTGGAGAAAGTCTGTCGGCGAGCAGCTTCCTGGACAAAACCCGGGAGCACATCGCCAGTCACCTCATCGCGAAGGCGGAACGGGACTTCGCTCCTCCTGGGGGCAAGTTGGAACTGTCGCGCTACGAGTCGACCGAACTTCTCGGGGAGCACTGGCACAGAGCGCCCTTGGAGGAGTTCGACCCCGACAAGCTGTGGCTGGCGCTCGAAGAGAAGTACGGCGGCGACAAGGGCGCCGAACTGGGCCGCAAGCAGCAAGCCGAGGTGATCGTTCGGTCGCTCGGGCTGCGGTCACAGAAGCCGGTCCGCAAGGCAAACCGCCTCGAACTGGAGGACTCGGTGTACGTCGAGGACTCGATCGGTGGCAAGGGAAAGCGACTGTCGTACCACTCGGCAGAGGCAGTGGTGAAGCTGATGAACGCGCTGATCGCGTTCTGCGAGTGGGCTGGCGACACGCAGACGGCCCATCGCATTCGCGGCCAGATGCGCAACTTCGGTTACCACGATGAAGTGGTGTCCAGGCAGCGCTTCGACATGGGCGGCATCGGCTGCGTCACCTACTACAACAAGTTCGTGTGGGAGGTGTACGGGGAGCTGGGCGACAAGTTCCAGGCTTTCGTGGCGACCTACGGTCGCGCGGCGCTGGAGAGCAAATACTGAGCAATCAGTTCACAAGTGCCGGTGGCCTACCGGCCCTGGTGAAAGGAAGCGAAGACATGAACGACTGGTATGAGAAGCTCCGGTCGATCAAGAGTCTGGGAAGCCAGACCGAGACGATCGGAGGCCTCGCGGGTTTGCACGACGCGAGGCGAATTCACAACGGCCAGTTCTGGACCACGGACGCGATCGCAGCGTTCATGTGGGGACTGGTTCGAGAGGAGTTGGAGGGGCTGCCTGAGCAGTTCAAGGGTGGCAAGGTTGCGGTGCTGGACAACAGCGTCGGCAGCGGTCGTCTCCTGCAGTTCTGCAAGCCGGGAGAGCACTTCGTCGCGGGCTTGGACATCCATCAGGAGAGTCTGAGCCAGGTGCAGGAGGTGTTCGAACAGGCGGGCTTCGAGTGTGATTTCAGGTTGGCCAGGATGGAGGAGTGCAGGGCGCGTGACTTCACGATCGCGCTGATCAACCCGCCGTTCTCGGTGCATCTGGAATCGCCGTTGATGGCCTCGTATGGCTGTACGACATACGGGAAGTTTGGGCCACGAACAAGCGCTCAGTCGGACTACTACGCGGTTGCGCAGGCTGTCGAAGCGGCCACCGCAGTAGTCGCCTTGTTGCCGCGAACAGTTGCAGACCAGGTGTGGGCTGAACCGGAACTGGTCGACATCGTCTCGGCGTCCCACAAGGACGACAAAGACGACGGGAACAGCGGAACTCGCCTGTACGCAAGGTTCGATCTGCCCAAGGACTCGTTCAAGGAGGAAGGGGCTGTCGTCGACGTGAGCGTGCTGGTGTTCGGCGCGGGCCGGATGAAGAAGCGCGATCGTCGGTGGGAGAAGCTGACAAGCCTGGTGGGCGTCGAGCCGATGGGCCCGTTGGGGATGAGGACTGTCTACAAGCCGATCCTCCGGTTGAAGACGCTCGAAAACACGGGTCCAACGATCACGTTGCCCGTGACTGGTGACAACACGGTACGGGTGGCACACGATCGGAGGCACATCCGGCTGAAGTTCCGTTGCGGGTTCACCCAGGCGCGCGTGATGAACGCGGTGCTGAGGGAGCGCATCTACAGCACGAAGGAACACCGGCTGCCGAACGGCTACCGATACAGCGGTCAGGGGCAGCTCGACATCGAGGTGCACCTGATGCAGGACGATGCCAAGGCCTCGATCCTGTCTCTGCTGCGGCTGATCGAACAACAAGACGCGAGTGTGGAGACTGCGCCCGGGTTCTGGCGCTATGTGGAAAGAAGCATCAGGCGGCACAGGAGAGCTGCGGCACCCCTGTCGCATACGGTGTGGCGCAAGGCGGTCGGAGCTAACAAGGTCAACGCGAAGTGCACGAAGGTGCTCATCGTCGACCGCGACTCTTGGGCCAGCCCGGTGATCAACGTCGGCGACTTGGTTAGCTTCGAAAGAACCGACGACGGGCGTTTCGAGGCTACGCTGAAGGACGGCCACAAGCTGTCCCTGAGCTTCGAGGAGTTGAACGGATCGTTCGCGCAGCTCGACGGTCTAGGCGAATCGGGCTGGGTGCAGGTGCATGCTGGCCTGCTTGCTTTGGAGCCCGAACTGGCAAAGTGGTGGAGGGCTCGGCTTGAAAAGAGCGTCGTGAAGGACTTCCTGACCTGGGACTTCCAGCGCGACGACCTGATCGAGCTGCTGATGTGCCCAAGAGGGGCGGTGGCGGCCTGGTCGATGGGTCTGGGCAAGACTCGGCTGGCCGTGGCGTTGATCCTCCTCTCGGGGGTGAAGCGTTCGCTGGTAACGACCGAGGCTTACCTGGTGCCCGAATTCGTCGAGCAGTTGGAGGCGCTGAATGTGGTGCCGAAGAGCGAATGGAAGGTGATCAAGTGCAGGGATGATCTCAACGATCTTCGCCGCATCAACATCATCTCGAATGAGCTTCTGAGGATGCCGCTGAAAAAGCAAGCCACTTCGATCGAGACGGACGAAGGTGAAGACGAAGGCCAGTCGGGAGACACGCCAGTTAGAACGAAAAAGAAGCCGCAACGGGAACTGACGTACGCCCACTTGCTGCGGCGGCGAATCGGCATGGCCATCTCCGACGAAGGTGAGTTCCTGGCGAACCCGCGGAGCGCACAAAGTCGGGCGCTGTGGAGAGTGTCGGCACAGAAGCGATTCGTGCTGACGGGTACTCCGATACCCAACTACCCTAGGGACGTACTTCCGATCCTGTCCTACGCGGCAGGCGATGGAACGGCGTCACAGCCCTGGGGCTACTGGGGACCGTACCTAGAAGAGCGCTTCGTCAACAGCGTTGCGTTCGCCGACCGTGGGATCAAGCGCTTTATCGACGAATACGTTTCGTTGGTCTGGGTCACGAACGAGTACGCTGAGACGCTGCGCGAAGGTGCCAAGCGGGAGATTCCGAACATCGGGAACCTGGCGGGCTATCGGGAGATGCTGGCGCCACACGTCAAGCGACGTGTGCCAGACGAGCCTGAAGTCGCGCGGTATGTGCACATCCCGACGCCGCGCACGGTCGTTCACTCATTGCCCTGGGACGAGGCGCATCTGCGCCACTACCTGACAGTGGCCGACGACTTCGCGCAATGGATGGACGACAACCAGCGGAAGAAGAACCTGCTGGTGATCCTGTTGCGATTCCAGGCGGTGCTGCGAGCACTGAACATCCCGCAGGACCCGGCGAAGCATGTGCGATCCGGCTACCACGGCATCACGAGCAAGCAGCGCTTCATGATCGATCGGATGGAGCAGTTGGCAAAGGAAGGGCACAAGACGATGGTCTACGTGCACGCTCCGGCGCTGGCCGACCTGCTCGGTGAGAGGTTGCGAAAGCAGTCAGGAATCGAGCCACTGGTTCTCCATGGAAAGATCAGCGGAGCCAAGCGGCACCGGTTGATCAGGGATCGGTTCAAGTTCGGCGACTGCCCGACGATGATCTCGACGTTCGGATCGGTGCGTGCCGGGGAGAACATCCCGCAGGCGACCCGAGTTCTGCTGGGAAGCAGAGACTGGACAGCGCGAGTGGAGCGGCAAGCGATTGCACGCGCCCTCAGGCCGGAGACAAAGCACGAAGTGACGGTGGAGTACACCCACATCGTGGGCAGCGCGGACGAGTACCAGGACCAGATGGTTCGGTTCAAGGCCGTCAACTGCGCCGATGCAGGGCTCGACTGGGGAACACCGGAGTTCGAGTCCGAAGACTTCTTGCACCTGGACACGATCCTGGGGCGATTCGTCGAGGACCTCGCCGAACGGCGTGGCATGAAAGTTCACGAGATGCGCGAGCTGCTGAAGGCTGGCGCGGAAGGAGGGTGAAGATGTACGGGTACAACAGCACCCCGAAGGCCACCGCAACGAAAGTGCGAGTGGGCGACAACAGCGTTTCGCTGAAACGGCACGGTCAATCCGAGATCGCGCTTGCGAACATCCTCGGCCGCAAGGTTGATGATGAGGGGAAGGAAACCCTTTGGCTCGACCGACTCGTTCATGACGACAAGGAGGAGTTCGAAGGGTGGAGCGCGTGGGGAGCAATCTCCACGATTCTCGCCAGACAGCAGCCGGCGCCGCCACAAACGGTCGCCAGCTGAGCAGCTAGGTCATCCAGCTGCAGACCAACCCCAAACCCACTTCGCTTCGTGCAAGTGGGTTTTTCTTTGCCCCGTGGCTTGTGCAGGCGCGGTGTACAAGTACACTACGCGAAAGGAGCGTAACCATGCATCTTGCAGACGCCATCCGGGAGGCAATGCGCTGGGGAAAGGGCAACAACTTCCCGCTCTACGTTTCCGTCTATTCGTCGCCGCCTTGGTGGCTTTGGTTTCTTAAGAACAAGTTTGACGCCTTCGGGATCGAGCATGCGTACCAGGCAACGCATGTCATCGGGGGCAGGTACCACGTCAACCGGGTGTTCAAGAGTCGGGCGGACGCGGAGAGGGACCGAATGCTTCAAATAGCTCGGTTCTACCCGCGGTGGCTCGTGTGGTTGTATGCGCTGAAGCACCCAAGGATGATTGAGGTCCGCCGTCGATGGGATCGAGCTGAGACAGTGCTTGATACCGACGTGCCAGACCATTGGCTGAGATAAGGGGCTGGTGGCCCAGAGATGTGGACCGGTGAGATGAACGCTGCAGTAAAGCGATTTGCAAGGAACGCGCTCGGACGTGACTTCATCGTGACGGACGTACACGGTGCGTTCGATCTCGTCCTCGAAGGGATGAAGAGGGAGTGTTTCGACCCCGAAAGGGACAGGCTCTTCTGCGGGGGCGATTCGATCGATCGCGGGGCCCAGTCGCTGAGGGCGCGAAGGTTCTTAAAGCAGCCGTACGTTCATTCGGGGCTTGGGAACCACGAGGCTTGGTGGAGGGATGCGTACAGCGAGGGGGTGCCCTCCGAACAGGTGATTCGGTTGACTGGCGCCGGCATGAAGGTCGACTGGTGGTTCAATGCGCCAGCTGCGGAAAGAGACGAGCTGGTGGCCATGTTCAGCGATCTTCCGTATGCCATGGAGGTGGAGACGGACAGAGGCCTCGTCGGTATCGTCCATGGTGACGTGCCGCGCGGAATGTCGTGGCAAGAATTCACGCGACTGCTGGAGGCCGGCGACCAGCGTACGCGGAAGACTGCGCTGTGGGGACGTTCGCGGATCAGCGAGGGTGATGAATCAGGAGTTCCAGGAATCGATAGGGTGTTCGTGGGTCACACGCCGCAGTTCGGGGGAGTCACGCGCCTGGGCAACGTGTACTACCTGGACACCGGGGCCATCTTCGGCCTGTCCAAAGACGACGCCGAGGAGGGTCGCCTCACACTAGCTGCCCTTGCCGCGTCGACTTCGGACTTGATCGAGGTTCGAAGCACGATTCCTGGGGGTGGGCTGGTCGATGTGCGAACGCAGCTTCCATCCGACGGTAGGCCTTTCGGGAACTACGCAAAAGGCGGCTCGGCTTCTTGAGAGGTCCGGGCTCCGGATGGTGAAAGGGGTTCCGTCATTACGAGGAGCGGGCAAGTTGCGCGCTTTGAGAGCCCACGCTCTGCGCCACTTAGGCGCCCCCGCAGGGCATTCCTCCTGGCGATGACTGTTTCTTGAGCGCCCATCCCGGGTGCCGCGGTCGTTGAGGAGAAGATGATGACCTACAAGGTCGAGCACAGACAGGTTCCATCCCCGCGTCCTGGCCACGGGCCTTTCGAGGTTCGGGTGCTGTCTTACGGGGGCAGTGGGCGAGCGGTACTGGTGGAGTCGATGACTGCCATCGAATCGCCCGAGGAGTGCGACCGGGCTGCGATCGAGTTGGCCAACGCCTACGGCGGTGCCGAGATCATCAGCCAAATGCTCACGGACGAAGTCGGCCTTCCGTTCATGGAGGAGCGTTTTCCGCGCTCCGCGGTGCAGCAGGTTCTCGATCGTCACGGCGAAACGAGCGCACCGGGTTCGATGGGCTACTACCGGACTCTCGACGCCCTGGCGGAGAAGGTTCGCTCCAGCAGGAACTGGAGTCTCGGCGAGGTGTTCGTCTGGGCCCCCCGGCCGCCGAAGGTCTACCTGATCCTCAAGCAGGTGGCACCCGGGAGTTGCGAGATGCTGGTGGTGACCCCGAGCGGAACGAAGGACGTTCTGACCGCGTACCGCTTCGATCAGGAGGAACTGGTGACCAAGCTCCTCTGCTACGTCGAGACGATGGAAGAAGCTGCGGCCGAAAGCGGCGCCTGAGGAGCATTCATGGAACAGCTCAACGAAAAGCGCTCCACCGCAGCCGATGCAGCCTACTGCGGGTACGAATTCGGCGATGGAGTCGAAGTCGAGGACCAGAGTGGATGGGAGTACACCACATCGGGTAACGAGTGGGTTCGGCCGGTTTATGTGTCGACGCCTGAAGAGGACGATTTCGGTCGACCGACTCAGAAGCTGACCTTCACCGTTCGCTTCAAGCCGGGCAGCGACCAGATCGAGGATGCCTACGCGATCGACGAGAAGGGCAGCATCTGGGGAATCGTGCCGATGGGGAAGGCGAAGATGCCGTGCGTCCAGGTCGTTCTGACCGCGTTCTACCCAGTCTCACGAAACGAGATCGAGACCATTGCGGTGTGCATCCGTTCGGAGATGGACGCTGCCATCGGGCGAGGGCTTCTCTCGCACGCCGAGTTCACGCCTGACGAGTTCGAACTGGCGGTCACTGGAATGGACGCCGACGCGGCCCACCTCGACGAAGAGCAGGTCACCGAATGGATGTCAGGGTCGGTGGAAAGCGGCGTGATCAAGCTGGAGGAAGTGCCGCGGTTGCTCGCCAGGTATGCCTTGACGGGCGCCGCGGACATGCGCGTCGAGATCGCCGAACGCATGGGGCTGGCAGAGCAAGGCTGACGTTGGAGCACCTCGGGTGACCGACGGTTCGGCTTGATCGATCGCAGCGCCCGAAGTGACTTGGGAGGCTGCGATCAAGATCGTGATCTGCCACGCCACACCGCGCTGACCAGCGCACGACCCACCCCAAACCCTCCGGCTAGCCGCGAGGGTTTTTCTTTTTGCTGACGCGGACTTAGGTGCTCCGACACGAACCGCTTGAATCGGTCAGATGCGCTACTTGTATAGCAAATCAGACAACGGCTTGGCAGATGTGCAATAACATCGCTTGATCTGCAAGAGTATTTCGCTATACACTGAGCGCGAGCCGTTAAGGTGGCACCGAAAAGCAGCCGCCGTTGCGGGAGGAGTCGAGTAGTCGAGGTTGATCCCAGCGCCTGTTGGCCGCTGGACCGGAACAGGAGTTGCGCATGCGAGGGTTGATGAGGGCTCTGGAGGCCGTCGGAGTGGTGAAGCAGGTCGACGATGCCGGGAATCCAGCAGAAGGTGGGGCTGGTGGCGATGCTGCCGGTTCGACCAGCGGAGAGCTGTCGACGGCCGGTGTGAGCGACACGGTCGCTCCGGTCGAGGTCACGTCGGAAGGCACAGACCTGCAAGAGGTCTACGCGGCTGCGGGAATCGCGCCGTGCCCGTACCCGGCCGAGCGCTTGCTGAAGCTAATCGGTGGCCTCAGTGCGATGGACCCGGCTTTGCGTGTGCAGACGATCCAGGCGATCGACGAAGCAGACGACAGCTGGACCATTGCGGACCCGCTGCGCGACGCTTCGCTCAAGGCTGCGGCGATCGAGTCGCACGTCGCAGGGCTGCAGGCAGGACTCGCCAGTGCTGAGAGCGCAGCCGAGGCGGCCCTCGCGGAAGCCCGCGAGCAGCAGACCCGCAACACCGCATCCATCACGCAGCAGATCGAAGGCCTGCGGGCCATGCTGGAGCGCGAGATCGCGAAGGGCGCAGAGCAACTCGCCTCCATCGAGCGTGGCCTGTCGGAGCGTCGTGCGCTCGTCGGCGCCGAGGTCACGAAGTTGAGCGCCCTGGTGAAGGACCTGAGAGGGCTGGCAGGCCAAGTGACGCTGCCGACCCAGGGGTGATCGTTCGAAACGAACACACGGAAAGGAACCGAAGGAAATGGCATACAAGCTCACCCGCACCAGCCAGTTCGTGCTGGGCCTCATCGCGCTCGCGGCCCTGGGGTCGGTTGCGTGGAACTTCTACCTGAAGGACAAGATGGAGGCGTGGCGCGGCGGCGGCATGCCGACGAAGATCGCCACGGCGCAAGCGGCGGGCATGGGCACGACGGCGGCGCCGGGCGCCACTGCGCCGAAGCAGGGTCAGGTTCCGGCGGCTGGCGTCGGCACGCTCGGTACGCCCGGCAACCCGCTCCTGGTGAGCATCGTGAGCTTCCATGGCTACGCTCCTGCACTGGTGGCCAACGGCGACAGCCTGGAGACACGAGCCGGATCGATCTTCGAGCGGCTAGGCGTGCACGTGAAGTTCGTGATCAACGACGACGTGCCGACGCTGCAGACGCTGTTCGAATCGAAGGCGGCACACTGCGCCTGGAGAACTTCGGACTTCTGGGCGCAAGAGCAGCCCAACCTCCGAAACGCAGGGCTGGATGGCCGGGCAATCGTCCTCGTGGACAACACCCAGGGCGGCGACGCCGTGATCGCCCGCGACCCTGCGGTGCGGCGGATCGAGGACCTGGCCGGTCGCAATGTCGCGCTGCTGCAGTATTCGCCGTCGCACGGCATGCTGATCGACGCGCTCGACAACTCGTCGCTGACGGCACGCGATCGCAAACGCGTGAAGACCACCTTCATTCGCACCGAAGAGGGCACGCCCGGTGTGCGTGCGGCCTTCACGGGCGGGCACGTGGACGCCGCGGTGCTGTGGGACCCGGACCTGTCGCTGGCGCTGGAGAGCGTGCCCGGGGCGCATGTCGTCTACTCGACCAAGGCCGCATCGAACCTGATCTTCGACGTGATCGTCTGCAACCAGGCGGAGCTGGCAAAGCCGGTCAACGAGCCGGTGTTCCAGCGCTTCGTGGATGGATGGATGGCGGGCGTGGATGCGTCCAAGGCCGACCCGGAACGGGCAGTGACGGCACTGACCGCGACCGAGCCGCTGTTCACCGATCTCGTTCAGAAGAAGGGAAAGCCGTTCGTCAAGGGTCTCTTCTCGAACCTGCTCTGGACGAACCTGACGGACAACGCGCGCATCCTGGGGCTGGCCGGCGGAACCGACCACTACTCGCAGGTCTACAGCCGGTTCGACCAAATCTACCGTGCGGAAGGATCGCTCGCGAATCCCAAGTCGCCGGTGATCGCGCCGCAGGACAGCTTCGACTACCGGTTCATCAAGGCTGCATTGCAACGCAATGCGCAGGCGCAGGCGGCGGCGGCAACTCCGGTCGAGACGTTCAGCGACAAGGGGCGTGTCGATGCGATGTCGGCCGGACCGGCAATGGTCACGAAGCCGGTGTACGTGACGTTCGATTCGGGATCGGCGGCGCTGAGCAAGCGGGCACAGCAGGCGATCGACAAGGAGATGGTGCCGCTGATCGAGCGGAACGGGAAGGCGTACTTCGAGCTGAGCGGGAACACCGACTCGGTCGGGAGCCAGGGCTCGAACATGGTGCTTTCGCAGCAGCGAGCCAAGACGGTCGCCGAGTACCTGCAGCGCGAGTGGAAGTTCCAGCCGTCGCGTTTCAAGGTGGTTGGAGCGGGCTCCACGCGACCGCTGTGCGATGAAGGAAACCCGTCCGCTTCCGAACTGACGCTGGACGAGTGCCGAGCGTTGAACCGCTCGACGCGGATCGCCGTCTTCAGCCAGTAAGGCCTCATCGTCGCACGAAGGAAGGCCCGCGCAGGCGGGTCCCAGGAGAACTCATGTCCGATTTCTGGAATCCGCACCAGACGATCGATCCCGGTCAACGCCGCAACTTGGCGCTCGCGGGGATCGCGACTGTCTTCGTGATCTGGTGGGCGGTCTCGGCGTCGGGGTTGGCGAGCAAGAACCAACTGCCATCGCCGATGGCGGTGGCAGAGGCCTTCGCGCAGCTCGGCTGGTACAACGGCCAGAGCCAGCTGGCCACGGCCACCGCCTGGTCCGTTGCGCGAGTGGCTGCCGCATCCCTGCTGGTGGTGCTGGTGGGCGTGCCGATGGGCGTACTCATGGGCGCTTCGCCGCGGGTGAACGCCGTGTTGTCACCACTCGTGGACCCGTTTCGATCGGCTCCGGTCGCCGCGTTGCTGCCGATCCTGGTGATGTGGTTCGGCATCGGCGAGACCATGAAGGTGGCGTTCCTGTTCGTCGGCTCGATCGTGTACCTGACGCCGCTGGTGCGCGATGCCATCCGCGACGTGCCCGAGCAGTACATCGTGACTGCGAAAGACCTGGGCGCAACGCAGTGGGAGTGCGTGACGAAGGTTCTCGTACCGCTGTCAATGCCAAGGATCATGGAGGCGATCATCGTCGCGGTCTCAATCAGCTGGACGTACATCACGGTCGCGGAGTACGTCAACGCCCAGCAAGGCCTCGGTCAACTCATTGCGCGCGGCAAGCAACTGAGTGCGATGGACCAGGTGTTCGCCGGGATCATCACGATCATTGCTGTCGCCCTGATCACCTACGAATCGCTCAGCTGGCTCAAGCGCCGGCTCTGGAAGTGGGAGGTGACGGAATGAATGCCGTCTTGCAGCCGGCTGCACCCGCCAAGGTAGCAGCACCCATCGTGCGGGCGTCCAACATCGTCCAGGAGTACGTGAGCAACGACGGGAAGACCGTTCGCGTGCTCGACGACATCTCCGTCCAGTTCGATCGGCCGTCGATCAACATGCTGCTCGGGCCTTCCGGGTGCGGCAAGTCGACGCTGATGCGCATGTTCGGTGGCGTCAGGCCTTTCAACGTCAAGACACCTACTTCGGGCTCGGTCGAGATCGACGGGGAGTCGTGCGATGGATACCACCCGGACGTGGTGACCGTGTTCCAGAAGAACGACAACCGGCCGGACCTGACGGTTCGACAGAACGTCATGTACCCGTTCCGGTTCACGGAGTGGAAGCGTCGGGTTCCTCGCAAGGAAATGGAGCAGCGCGTCGACGAGATGCTGGGACGCGTCGGGCTGGCGGACAAGGCTGCGGACTACCCGAAGCAGCTCTCCGGTGGCCAGAACCAGCGCGTGGCGCTGGCGCGTGCACTGGTCCTGCGGCCGAAAGTGTTGCTCATGGACGAGCCCTTCGGGGCGTTGGATGCGCAGACGCGGGCGACGATGCAGGAATACCTCGTCGGTCTTCACAAGCTCCACCCGTGCCTGATCGTCTTCGTGACGCACGACGTGACCGAAGCGCTGCTGCTCGGTGACCGCGTGCTGGTGATGTCGAGCAGGCCGGCCAGGATCATCGACGACTTCAACATCGTCGCCCCCCATCCGCGCAGCGACTCGTGGCTGCTGCTGCCTGAACAGCGCGCTTTGCATGAACGGGTGGTGGGCAGTCTTCGCGCTTCCGACGCTCACGGAAACATGCGGGTGAGCGTGTGAAAGAGCCGTCGTACCTGCTCGCCTTTCTGACGGGTCGCGCGAACGTGCTCGCGGCCATTGGAATGCTTGGCGCAGGAGTGCTTGCCTCCATCCCGTTCGGCGGCGATGGCCTGGCGCTGGCTGGCCTGGTCTGGGCAGCCGGAGAAATCCTCGCGTGCGCGACGGTGCCAGGCATCCCTATGTTCCAGCGGTTCGTTCAGCGCGAGGCCAGGCGGGAAGAGCTGCAGGAAACGGCCACACGGCTGTTGAAGGAAATCGATGGGCACGGTGGTTCGAGGTACGTGCGCGAGTACGAGCGGATGGTGCTGCGGCTGGAGTCACTGCGCAGGATCGCGAAAGACTCGTCCAGCACCTTGAGCGATGTCGATCTGGAGCAGATCGAGGGAGTGCCGGTCGACTACTTGAAGCTTTGCCTGCGAGATGCAGTGACGCGAGACGAAGGCGAAGACCGAAGCTCCGAGCGGGTGCTGGCTGCGAAGCTGCGCGACATCGAGAAGCAACTGGAAGCACCGGGACTGTCCAAGTCGGACCGCGCTCAATTGGTGCGGGCCCAGGAGGAGTTTCGGGTTGCTGCCGGTGTGCCGCAGCGGCTTGCCACGCGGAGAAGCCTGCTGGAAGCGCAGCTGCTGTCAATGCCGGCGCAGTTCGAAGAGATGTACCAGATGGTGGTGTCGAACCCTGGGAACAAGAACTTCGGCGAGGTGCTGGGCGAGTCCGTGCGCAACCTGCGCGGAGCTGAGGAGGCCTCTACCGAGGTAGACGACCTTCTCTCGGGCACGGACGACGCTGGCAAAGAACGAGTCGATCGCGTCCCGCTTGCCTTCGGTGAGCGTGCTCGGGCGCGGACGGAGCAGAGGTAGCGAAACGAGGCGGCGCCTCGTGCGCCATGTTGAACCTGACGGAAGAGGAAGGAAGAGCAAATGGCTGACCACAAGATCATCTCGCGGCTTTGGAACCTGTGGAACGGGTTCGTGTCGCTCTGGGTCGAGGACATCGAGAAGGAACACCCCGAGATCGCGTACCAGAACGCGATCCAGAGCATGACGGGCAAGCTGCAGAAGCTGCGCTTGGCGGCCGGGCGGGTCGTCGACCGTCGGAATGAGCTGGAGAAGGACCTGAAGGAGAAGCGCGCCTCCGCCCTGAAGACGGAAACCGATCTCCAGGCGGCCGTGGCAACTCAGGAGGACGACCTGGCGCTCATCCTGATCGAGAAGAAGAACGCGCTGGCGGGAGCGATCGCAGAACTCGAAGGGCAGCTGGAGCAGGCGAAGAACGACGCCTCCACGATCAAGGGCGACCTGACCGATCTTCAGACGCAGATCAACAAGCTGAAGGCCGAGCAAACGACGATGCTCGCCCAGTTCCATTCGGCAAAGACGCGGATGGAAATCCAGGACTCTCTCGACGGCCTGAGTGTCGATGCAGAACTGAAGTCGCTCGACTCCGTTCGGAGCCACATCCGGGCGACGATCGGAGCCGCGGATGTTCAGCAGGAACTGCGCGAGGCGGACGTGGACGTGCGCCTGAACAAGCTCAGCCAGCGATCGGGATCGGTCAACGCCCGCGCGGAACTCGCGCGGATGAAGCAGGCCGCGGGCGTCGCAGCGGGATCGACTGCGGGTGGTAGCGGCAAGAGCCTGGGATGAACGCCGTGCCCACCACCGGGTCGCTGCCCGCCTGGGCCGAGACCGTTCGCCAGAAGTATCTGGCGGGCGAGGCGTCGACCTTCGTTCTGCACCGCAACGTCTTCGACAGCTTTCTGGCCGGCGGTCAGTTGCTGGACCTGCAGCAGTTCTTGCAGGACATGCTGCTGAAGGACACGAAGCCGACAGTGGTGCGGGTGTCGCCTGAGTTCGGCGTCACGTGCCTGCGCGGGGAGCTGAACTTGGCGAAGGACTGCGAGTTGCTGCTGCAGCTCCACTCCCTGGAAGCGCACCTGCGCAAGTCCACGGGCATCGCGGTGCTGGTCCCGTACGCTGACGCCCTACTGCCAGGGGAGGATGGGGGATTCGCCGGACCCGACGAGCGCAAGCTGGCCACCCTGTTCCACCGATGGTCCTCGGACCGCCAACTATGCGCGTCCGACAACATCATGCTGCTGGTGGTGGAGTCGCTGGGTTCCCTCAACCAGCTGGTGCTGTCGAGCCCGAAGGTGGCCATCGTCGAGGTACCGATGCCTGGCCTTGAGGAGCGAAAGGACGTGGTGCGGCATCTAGCCCCGGGCCTCGATGCCGTGCAAGTGCAGCGCTATGCCGAGAAGATGGCGGGCCTGCGGACAGTCCAGATCGAAGGCCTGATGCGCGCCGGCACCAAGAGCGCGATGACGGAGTCCGACCGCGAGAAGGTGATCCTGCGGTTGCTGGACGGCGCCGAGAACGCCGAGGAACGAGCAAAGGGCTTCGCGAAGATCACGGCGGGGATGACGGAACCGGAGATCGCCACGTTGGTCGCGCCCGGAGTGAAGTGGCACCCGGAGACCTCGGTCGAAGACGCCGTTCTGCAACTGATCCAGGCGCGCAAGCGCGAGCTGATCGAGAAGGAATGCGATGGCCTGGTCGAATTCGTGGAGTCGAAGCACGGCCTCGATGCAGTGTCGGGGGTGGAGCACATCCGGCTGGAACTGGCGGACATCGCCAAGCGCATTCGCGAAGGCGACAGGTCGCTGTGTCCCATGGGGGTGATGGCTGTCGGGGCCATGGGGGCGGGCAAGACCTTCGTGCTGGAGGCGTTCCTACGGGACGCTGGGTTCGCTGCGGTCGCGCTGAAGAACGTGCGGTCGAAGTGGGTTGGCTCGACGGAGCGAAACCTCGAACGTGTGCTGGCCACCATCAAGGCGATGGGGCCGGTGGCGCTGGTGGTCGACGAAGCCGATCGCAGCTTTGGCTCGCGCGGGGATGGCGAGGGTGGTGACGATGGAACCAGCTCGCGCGTGATCGCGCGCTTGAAGCGGTTCATGTCCGACCCCGCGAATCGCGGCGTGGTGCTGTTCGTGATGCTGACGAACCGGCCGGACCTGCTCGACACGGACATCAAGCGCCCCGGGCGCCTGGACGTGAAGGTGCCGTTCTTCTACCCGGAGAAGGCGGCGGATCGGGCGCGCGTGGTGCGTTCGGTCCTGAAGCGGGCTGGAGTGCTGGAGGCGCCGGCAGAAGAGGAATTGGTGGCGCTGTGTGAAGGCCTGGATGGCTACTCGAACGCGGACCTCGAAGAGATGGTGCGGCTCGGGGTGCGCTTCCTCGATTTGAAGCGCCATGCGTCACTGTCGGAGTGCCTGACCGACGCCAGGAACGACTTCATGCCCCCGCAGCAACGGGAAATGATCGAGTTCATGGAACTGCTCGCGGTCTCGGAGACCTCGCGGCGTTCCCTGCTTCCCGAGCGATTCCGAAAGATGACGGTCGACGACATCCAGCAGAAGCTGGAAGCGGCGCGTCGGCGAGCGCTTGGGCCTCTCAATTTCTGAGGAGAAAGACGATGACGAAGGAAGAACTGAACGACCTGTCCGCAGCACAAGTGCGTGCGCTCGCGATCCTCATGATGTCCGTCGCGTGGGTCGATGGCGTCCGCCCGGCAGAGATCACGCTGATCTCGCAGTTCCTGGCCGAGGGGTCGGCGGCGGAGCCGGTCCCGTCGTGGGACGAAAGTCCGTGTCAGGGCTCGATCGACGAGGCGTGCCGCGTGCTCGATGCGGCGCCGGGGCTGCCCGAGCAGGCCGTGCTCATGTGCTTCATGACGGGGTACTGCGACGGGCACCTGAGCGCCGCGGAAGAAGCCCACGTGCTGCACATCGGCGGACAACTCGGGCTGACGGGCGAGACGCTGGCCCAGCTGCGGCTGCGGGTCAAGGACGAACTGGTCGGCAAGCTCGTGCACTTGCCGGACTCGGAAGGTGTCGCACAGATCGCAAAGGCGCTGTAGAGCACGAGGTGCTGAGATGGCTGTGCAAGAACGGCGGGGCAGCGAACAACGCAAGACGCGTACGAGAAGTGCGGGCGTCGCGCGTGGGCGCGACCGGGACAGGAAGAAGGCCGACTCGCGCGAGCAGTTGAAGCAGCGAGCCCAGTGGCTCAAGGGAAAGATCAACGCCGCCAAGGCCGAACTCGGGTTGACCTGGGGTGGCGTTGCGGACCTGCTGGCCGCACAGGGAATCCCTGCTCTGACGAAAGACTCGCTGGCCTCGAAGCACTCGCGCTGCTCGTTCACGGCGGTCGAACTGGTGGCAGTGCTCCAGGTGCTGGGGGTTCGAAGCCTCGAAGTGCCGAGGAGTGCGTCCGTTGGGAGGCAGGCTTCATGAACGTGCGCCGTCTGTTCGTGGTGCTGGCTGCATGCCTGGTTGTGGCTGGGGGGGCGTGTGGCCAGGCGCTGGGGTGGGATGGGTACGTCAAGGTCGTTGCGGCTCCCGTGGAAGGCGGACGTTGGGCTTCGTGCCGTCCGGGGCTTGTCTTCCCGTTCGCGAGCGTTGTAGAGGACCTTGAACTCGTCTGCGGCGAGCGAAAGGCGTTCAGGTTCGTGACGACGGAAAGGGCCCACATTGGTTCGCTGCAGGAAGCGCTTGATATGTACGCCAGGCCGCCGGCAGGCGCGCGATGGTCGGCGGTCGGTGCCCTACCAGTTCTCCTTGAAGGAATGACCGTCAACACGGTCGATCCGGGCATGGTGTTCGTGGCGTACCGCGTCGTGAAAAACTAGAAGGGACCAGGCTATGAAGCGTTCGGAGTGGATGTCCGATGAGGGGTATGCAAGCGGCGTCAGGGCCGCGAAGCAACCGGATACCAAGTCGAGCAAGAAGGGCGATAAGCCGGCCGCAGAGGTGAAGTCGGGAATCTCGGAAGAGCTGAGTGCGGCCCTCGACGAACAGGAAGCGCGTGCGGGACGGCTCGGGAAGTTGGGGGCGCTGTCGTTCGCGGTCGGTGGGGGCGTTCTGCTGACGTGGTTGCTGCTGGGCTTCGGGATCAACGCCGCGGCGCCATCGTCGGTGCTAACGTCGATCGACGTTCCGGCTTCGATCGCCGGGCTTATTCCGAAGGTGGGTGGTGTTGTGTCGAGCGCGCCAGTCACAGTGGACCCGGCCTTTCAGCAGATGACGGAAGTCCTGACAGGATGGACCAACGGAGCACTTGGGAAGGCTCTGGCGCTTTCAGCATTCCTCTTCGGTGCCGCCTTTGGAATTGCGAAGCAGTCGATCATGCCGGCAGTGATGGGGATCGTTTTCGCGTTGACCTTCAGCACTGGCCCAAGAATCATCACCGAAATGCTCAACGCGCAGCCGCCCATGGCGCAGGTGGCGAGTGTCCCGGCGGAGTCGATCGTTTCGATCTTTGAGCGCACGAAGGAGCTTGGGCCGTTCGAGCGTGCGCTGCCCGCCAGTCTTCCTGAAGGAGCGCGTGGCTACATCGTAGGACAAGCGGTGCTGCTGCTTCCCGATGCGAAGAAGGGCGACGAACTGCCCAGGCTGCGCGGGCTGGTGGACAGCGCAGAACAGGCGGTGGCTTCGGGACAGCTGAACGGCGTGTCGAAGGAGACGATGTACGTCCTGGAAAAGCACGCGTACGGAAAAGCAGTCTCAACGCAGGCGATGGAACTCGAAGCCGGGTTGGACGGGCCTCGCAAGCTGCATGGCTTCTCGATGGGCTGGTTTGTGGTGGCTGGACTGGCGATGGGGTTTGGGGTGTTGGTACAGTTGGTGTCTCTCACAGTGCGCAAGAGGTCGAATGACGTGCGTGCCGTGATGACGGCGAAGATGGACATCGACGGACCCGATCCGAACGAAGTTCCCGATTTCACCGATGCTGCGCATGGCGGCGTGGAAGCGATGCTGCAGATGTCGCAGGGCACCCAGAAAGTCGCAAAGAAGGCGTGAGCCGGGGACGGTGCGAGACACTTCTGGGAGCGGAATCATGCAGTCAAGTAGTGAACTGTTGATCCAGTCTGGGTTCGTTCCGCTGCAGGTGTCCCCTTTGGCGAGCCATGGGAACCTGAACACGATCATCGTCGGGGACGACGGGGATGCGGGCCAACTGCTCGTGCGCCTGTTGGCGGTTTCGGAGGCCATTCGTGGCGAGATAGCCGTCCTTGTCACTCCGGCTGCACCAGAGCTGTTGCGCGAAGTGCTGGCAGTGGGCGGAACTCAAGCCAGCGCTCGTGAGGACTCCGTGCTCAACCCGCTCGCAGCATTGAAGGACAAAGAAGCCTTCGACTGGCAGACCGAGAACCTGGGCAGGTGGCTCGCAATGCTGCATGGCAGGTTCGACGGAGAGTTGCATCGGTCGAGAGTAAGCCGCATGCTTGAAGTTGCACTGATCTCCGCAAGGTCCAAGAGGCGCGGAGTCCTGGGGATCGAGCATGTCGTTGGTGAGTTGAGTCGAACTGGAGACGAAGCGGCCTCAGTGGCGGCGGCGATTGCAAACTCGGTTCGCGACATCTGGCCCGACGTGCTCAACGGTGCGGGCCAGAGGTGCTTAGAGGAAGGTACCTGCAAGGTCCTCTCGCTGGAGACGTTGCTGGCGGCCGGCAGCGACGGTTCGTGTTTGGCTGGACTGGCCGGTACGGCAGCATTCAGCGTGCTGGTCCGCTCTTACGCCGCCCAGCGTGAGCACGCCAAGCTCGTGGCGATCGAGGATGCGGAACGGACTGTGGAAGCACTGACGGTCGACTTCGTGGAGATGTTGGTGAGAGCGGGCCGCATGTACGGCATGGGCCTCATTGCCGCGACTGGCGTCGACCCCATATTGGCTAGCGGCATCACGCCGATGGGCGCCATGTTCGAGCACGCGTCAACGCGTGTCTTCGCGCCTGCCAAGGCCGAGAGCATCCACCGTATGGCCAGCGAAGGACGCATCTCTGATGCCACCGCAGAGGCTTGGTCCGAAGCGACGTGGATGAGTAGCGGCATCTTGCGGGTGTTGTGGCAACAGGACGGCGAGAATCAGCTGATCGACGTTGCTGCGGGGAGCCTGCAGCGGTGTTTGCTCGGATGGTCCGCCGCTGACAACGCGAACTACAGCCAGCGCCGGGCGGGAGGCCGATCGGTGCGAGAGTCACTGGCTGAGACGGTGGCCACCCACGTCGCGAGTCTCCGAGCATGACTGGCTACATTGCAGGGCTGATCGACAAGCAGCGAAGACGCGAATTGCCGGCGACACGGAGCATTTGCCACGAGATGTTCAGTGGTGACTTGCTCTCAGCTCAGAAGGCACTGAACGAGTGGCTGGCAGGACAGCCGGACGTTCGCGTCTTGAACGTCGAGACGGTGATGCACTCCCAAGAAGGGACGATGCCAGGGGCGAGAACCGGCGGTGAGATCGGGCTTCGGGTCTGGTTCGAGTCGGTGCTGCCATAGGACGCAGGTGGCGCGGTCGTTTTGCGAAGGGGCCGTGCCACGCCGTCGTGAGTAGCTGGGAACGGCGCTTCGACGGTGGCAGCGGTCGGGCCTACAAGGTCTGACCGCAAAGGCAGTGGCAGCCCTTTAGCGAGAGTTGCAACACAACCGCTCCCCCAAGGGCCTCCGCTTTCGCGCGAGGCCTTTCTTTTTGGTACGACCGGATGACCGCGGGTTATCAACCCGTGCACGAGGATGTCCGGTTGCAACGAAGTTGCCCGGCTACGCCGGCCCTCAACCGTGGAACCCACTTCAGGGAACCACAAGCTGATGATCGAAGGAGATCAAGATGATGAAGTCGAAAGTGACGGCTCTGCGTTCCTCGCGAAGCCTGATGGTGCTCTGCGGCATGTGGCTGATCGCGGGCGCGCTGCTGCTGTGGCCGCACAAGAGCAAGGCGGAAGAGACGCCGGCCTCGACCCAGGAAGCGTCGCAGATCGAGACGGTGTCCAACGGCCAGATCAAGCTGGCGCCGGCCGATGCGTCGCCTGTGTTCGTGGAGTTCGCCAAGAGCCAGGGGATGGAATCGCGCATCCGCAATGCGCTGATGTCCCGGGGCTTCGAGCTGGCGACGACGCGCGAGCAGGCCAAGACGGTCGTGACCTTCAGTGGGGACCTGGTTCTGCTGGGCGGCCCGAAGTTCTACAAGGGCGTCAAGGTGCCGATCGGGGAAGTCGCGGAACGGGCGATGGAAGTGCAGGTGAAGGACGGCGAAGGCACGGCTGTTTCCAGGGGGACGGACCAGGTGGTCACGGTTGCGCTGAACGTGGCCGGCTACGCCCAGGGCGGATCGCGGATGCTGAGTGGACTGCAGCTCTCCCGCGCCGTCGAGTCCATCGGCGACGCGACAGGGATGAAGGCGTGGTTCAACAGCAAGGTGGCCGGTGACCCGCGCGGAGTTTGCCTGAGTCGCTGCGGCGACTGGAACAAGGTGCGACAGTCCGTGAACCTGGTGGTGGTCTCGCGAGAGAGCGGCGTGGAGACCACGATCCGCGTGCAATCCAAGGTGTTCGCGGAAACGCTGATGCCTGCCGAACTCCTGCAGACGGCCGTCGACAAGGCGTTCCAGGTGGCGAGTGACGGGAAGGTGGTGGCTGCCGCTCAGTGAGCATGCAGATGCCCCTCCCAGATCAAGGCTGGCCTCGACCTCGGTCGTCCGGCCTTCCACCTCCGTCCAACCCAGCCACTCGACTTCGGTCAGTGGCTTTTTCTTTTGGTGTGACCAAACGCCCCGACCGCGACGCAGCGGCGGAACATCGGCCTCATGAACAAGGCCGAGCACCTCTCTTGGCTGGTGGCGCGGCGCGGTCGGAGCTGAGCCTCCCGTTCATGGCTGGCGATCGGCATTGCTCCTGGCAAAGCGTACGACTCGTCCGAGTCGTTTCAACCAACCGGGCTGCACAAGTGGCCCAGTCAACCAGGAGAAAGAAGTGTTCAACCTCATCGTGTTGCCGAACGGCAACCTGCAAGTGAGTGCCGGCAATGCTGCCCGTGCATGGATCAAGGAACGTCAGGAGAGCGACGTTCTGAGCGACAACATCCTTCAAGAAGGGACAGAGTCGTACTGGACCAACGGGTCGTTCGAGCCGTTCGATGCCGGCAACGCCAACCCGTTCGTCGGTCTGACGTGTGCGCCGTGCATCGCCGAGTCGATGTCCGTGCACGGCGACGGGTCCCGGTCCATCGATGGCCGCCTCTGGTGGTTCCCGGATTACGCGGTGCGGGACCCCATCGAAGAACTGAAGCGCACCGGGCGTGTCGTGTTCCGGGCGGCTCACTGAGATGGGTAGCTCCAACACCGGTGGTGTCCGGCGCGGTGACGTGGTGATCGTCGCGCTCTGCGACGGCGACTATTCCTACGCGGGTGTCTGTACCAGTCGCAAGGGAAACCGCGCGTACGTGCTGACCGCGTCGTCCGGCCATTCGTTTCGGACGGACAGGGCTTCTCCTCGCCTCACGGTGAGCGAGTCGAGGCCGTGGATGCGTCGGGCGCGGTTTGGTGTGCTCTTCGACGAGTCGAAGAAGTACAGCGGAAACAACTTGGGCGTTCAAGCTGGTGCGCCCGATCAGAAGGAGAACTGAGAATGATCGAGAAGATGGAAGAAGCTCGTCTGGCGCTCGAACGTGCCGCGGATCGCGAGTACAAGGCGGTGCTTGGCCAAACCTTGCTGGCCTGGCGGATCAGCGGCTACGTCGACAACCACAGCGTCGAGCTGGCTCTGGACGAGCCGGTCGAAGTGCGCGTGGTCGAGACGAGTCGCGACTGCATCCTTCGCTGGGACGGCCCGTGGCTCGACCCGATCTACGAGGCGCAGCTCGGCAACGTGAAGGAGGACTCGCCGGCCCATGGGCTGCGCAGCATCTGGGTGTACGGCACAGGTCGAAGCCTGGAAGGAAGCGTCTGCAAAAGCGACTTCTCTCGGGAAGCGCTGACTTTGCCGAGAGAGCACCAGCGGCCATCGCTGTTCTCGGTGAAGCTGGTGGCCAAGGGTGTGAACGTCACAGCGAACGGTGAAGCCCAGGCACGTCGCTATGCGATCGATGACGGCAGGGAGTTCCGTGGGCAATGGAACTACCATGCCATGGACGTGCATGCGGTCGAGTGTTGGGAAGCGGCCGGTGCTGGAGACGGACAGGTCAAGAAGGAGGCGTCCAAGTCTCTGGACGATCTGGAGTTCACGATTCGATCCGGTGGCCAGGTCAAAGGGAGCCTGTACGAGTTCGACATCCAGTGCGAAGTGCTGGTCATGGCGGCTGACGAAGTCGGTGCGGTGGTGGAGATCGTCGAGCTGCTCGGTAAGCCGCTGTCCGCTGACGAACTGGGGGACTCTGAAGGCAAGCCGGAAGAGGCGGATCGCGTCTGGCAGCGCCGCTTTCGGAACCCGAACCGTGAGGTTCGCAAGACCATCAGCGAGTCGGTGAAGCCTGACCACGCTCCCGGTGCGGCGCATAGCGCTGCCGCTCTCGCGGAGCAGCTTCAGGGCGCGCACGTCCTCTACGCTGACGAGAAAGAGGCGGGCAAGTTCTTGGAGGTCACCGGGAGGGAACTGCGCGAGGTCGAAGCCTGCTACCTAACGCTTCAAAGCGGCCGGAGGTTCCTCGCTGAGGGGCCTTTCGAGGTGCTTGGCGGGGTCTGGCTGAAGGTCATGACGCCACTGGAGCAGGAAGCGCAGATGCTGCTCAAGCCTGGCGACGTGAGCGCGATCGAGTGCACCGTGTGATGCGCTGGCGGAGAGGCGTAAGCCCTCCGCGGTCCGTACCCCCAAGCCTCGTGACCGTCGTGTCCGGGGCTTTTTCTTTGGGCGCTCCCGCCTGACTGGGAACGACCTTGGATGTGGTTGAGGGGGCTCGCAGGACATGGCGATGGCACAAGGGCGAACAGCGCTTGCTACATGGTGACGAACGTTCCGCCGGAACGAGAAGCCGCAACAGGAGAAGTCGATGGATCAAGTTCTGAAGAGATGGAAGGTGCGCGTCGCCGCTGCAGTGGCGAGCATGGCAGCGGAGCCGGTGGTGTTCCACACTTCGCTGCAAGACCAACACAGCGAAAACGAGCCGTACCACGCGCACGGTGGAATGAGGTGCGTCGTGATCGACGCGCTGATCGACCCGAACGACAGCAATGCGGCTGGGTGCGACGAAGAGGCCTTGCCGATGTTTAAGGTCCGGTTCGCTGACGGCTGCGAACTGGTGGTGGGGGACGAGGAGGTGTTTTCGAAGTCGCCTGCCTTCTTCGAGCTGATGGCGTCGGTGTGCGGTGGCTTTTCGATCGCCCGGGAAGCTGGGTTCGCTGGGCCGACGCACATGATGTCCGTGGTCAGCGAGGTGGCCCAGGAGGATTTCGAGCGGCAGTTGAGGAAGTTTGTGGTGCGAAGCACCGCACAGAACTTCAACACGCCGCCTGAGTTCAGGATCGTTCAGAAAGCCGGCCAGCACGTCATCATCGAGGGGGAGCAGGAACTGACGGTTTCTGAAGGCCTGGTCCACGTGTTGTTCCAGCGCGGCCTCATCTACCCGCAGACGGACATGGGGCCGATCTGGCATCTCGCGGACGGCACCAGCTGGCCGCAGGTTCAGGCAGAGGTGCCTGCGGGCGACATGCGCCAGGACTGCCTGAAAGTCAGTTTGGACGGTGGCGCGACCTACGTTGACGCTCGCGAAGGTGTGCGAGTCATCTACGGCGATGTGCCGATGGTGGACGCAGGTAGAGTCGGTGAGTTGCACGTCAACCTGACGAGCGAGGGTGTCATCTTCGACTTGTGGGACGGTGACAAGAACGCGGGAACCCGCGGCCAGACCGTCGAAGAAGTGGCGAGTGCCCTGGCGGTGGCCAGCTAGATCGACGCAGCAGACGGAGGACGGTGCCTAGCGCCTCGGCCGTGTGACCCCCCAAGCCCCTCCCGAGGGGCTTTTTCTTCGCCGATGCAGACCCATGGCTTGACACAACGACTACTGCGTGCATTCGGCGCTCAAGCTGGCTGGCGTGGATGGTGAGGATGAACGTCCCGCCGGGACGAGAACTCAGTTGAAAGGAGAGGTTTATGGAAGTGATGAAGGAGGCGCGGCCGAAGCCGAGTTTCGTGACTCCGGCGCAGGCGGCCGTGCTCCGTTTGTACGACGGTGGCGAGTTCGAGTATCTGCTGTCGGACACGGACCAGGAAGAGTTCCGGGTGCATGTCGAGAGCTGCGGAGACACGCTGCTGCAGTGGATGCTGTCGGAACTCAGCGATCGCGAAGACTGCGACGGCGTCGGCATGGGGATCGAGCGCATCCGGTTCGCAGTGGACAGGATGCAGGCTGCGATCCGGAATCTGGAGGCCGAAGCGGCGCGCTTCGAGCAAGCGCAAGTTCGCGTGAGGCTGACGAGCGCTGACGGCAAGCAGGAGACGAGCTTTCTGCCTCCGGCCTGGCAGTCGCCGTCGGCGTGGCGCGACCAGAACGGCAAGCCGTCTCACCCCTTAGGTCAGACGGTGTGGGCGGTCTTCGAGACGTTTGTCCCCGAAGGGACCGGTGTTCGTCTGGTCGACTCGTTCGAGGCTTCCGGCGACGAGTGGAGGGCAATCGAGGACTGCGGCGATCTGAAGGCGCTGTTGGACGATGTGAGGCGTGGAACCGATCTGCGTCGGGCCGTCGTCACCCAAGCCGACAAGGGCAAGGGAGCCTGAGGAACCAGGAAGCAGAGAGTAGTGAGAAGACGAGGGGCGTTGCAGGCCACCCCGGCTTGCCCCCTCACAACCAAGGAGAGAAAGATGCATTTCGACGAGAGACAGCGTGCGTGCATGCGGGCAGCGCTGATGTACTGGGCCCGTGAAGGCATGATCTCGGCCGGCCACGAGCGAGATGTCGCGACTGGCGAGGGCGAGTTCGAGGAACTGACGGTCGAGGAGGTCGACGCTCTGCGCAGGGAACTGGAGAACGACGCCCCGGAGGCAATGAGCGCCATGGCGGACAAAGCCGACCAGGTCGTCCAGTGCTTCTCCAGGAACGGCGAGTTCAACAGCCACTCCGCGCCGCTCGGGACGCAGGAAGTGCGGGAAGTGGCTGTCCAGCTGCGCGACTACCTGACCGAGATCGACAAGCACGAACTGCTGGCGTCGGTCATGATGCAGGACGTGATCGGCGAGTACGACACACCCGACAAGGTGCCCGAGTGGACGTGGGTCGAGGCGAACGCGTCGTACGCTCACCTGAAGAACGCGGAGGCGGGTGTCTGGGAATTCGTGCTGAACCTCAGCCGCACGTTCGAGGACATTCCCAAGAAGCTCGTGAAGGTCATCGCCCGGGCTCGGAACGCGGGCTGCGGCTACATCATGTTCCACCAGGGGACGTGATGGAGATCGGCATGAACAAGGACGACAAGCAGCCCGCGGCAAGCATGGAAATGCCGCGGGAAACCAAGCTGGTGCAGGTGACGCTGTCGGCGTACACCCGCGTGGAGTTCGTGGAGACGATCGTCGTGCCGGTCGACATCAACGAGGACGAACTGAACGCCCTGGCCAACGAGCGCTATCGCGACGTGGACGGTGGGCAGTACGTCGACGACCCGCACTACTGGGAGCGGGGTGAGGCCACGGCAGTCGCGATCGACGGGAAACCGACCGTGAGGCCTACACGGATCACGGAGAGGCTCCCCGATGGCTCGCTGAGCCAAACGAGCGACCTGAACCAGGTGCCTCAAGAGACCGTGCCGGTGGAAGGAAGGCCGGTGGTGTCGGTCTCCGAAGAGGTGCTCGCATCGATCGAACGGGGTGCAAGCCGGTGCAGATTCTTCGGTGGCCTCAAAGCCAACGTCTACAAGGCGTACGTCGGGTACGAACGTCAGGCGCAGGCCTACGAGAAGGGCTGGTACAGCCAGTTCGAGGCGTGGTGCGAGGAAGTGAATCGGCTGGAGGCGGCACGGTGTGAAGCGATCAACGCAACGCCTGGCATCCTCTTCAAGAGCAGGTTCGAAGAACTGCCTGTCGGCATGCTGCGTCTGTACTTCGACGAGTGCCACACGCCGAAAGATGCGCACGATCTCATCGTGAGCAACATGGATGCCGGTCGTTCGGAGGCTCTGGCCTCATAGCGGCATCCGCCTGAAGAGCAAGCTGATCTTGCTCATCTGCATGTCCCCACCAAGCTCCTCACCGCAGACCACTGCAGGGGAGCTTTTTCTTTGACGGGCGCAGATGGACCTCGGGACAGGCTGACGTGGGTGTCCCGGCGCGGGGCATGAGGATGTGCTTCAGGGAACGACGAGCGTCGATGTGGGCAGGAAAGACTGGGCAGGCGGCGCAGAGCAAGGCGGCTGCAGCAAACAGAATTGATGAGACGACGATCACGGTCAGCAGCAGAAGTTCGATCGGGTCCATGTTGCAGAGGCCAAGTTGGGTTGATGGCAGTATGGTGTACAAGTACACTAGCCGCAAGTCATCTGGAGTGGATGGAGGATACCTTGGCTACGTCTGACACGTACTGGGCGATCGACCAGCTCTTTGGAGAGCGGGTGTGGCTGGCATCCCACCCGTTGGGGGTTGCGCTGCTCGTGATGGAGCGGTTCGGATCACTTGCAGAGGCTGTTGCTCGCCCGAGCTGGCAGCAGTTCGGGAATGCACTGAGCGACTCGTTCATCGTCGGGTCTGGGGACGTGGTGCACTGTGCTCTGCGTGTTCTCACGATGGCGGGGGCTGGCTCGGAAGAGGAGTTGGAGAAGGCAGAGGGGCATGCCGGCGACTGCTGGAGGTTGACGGAACGGTACGGGCTCCAGGCGCCCACAGAAGAGGAGGACGGACTCGCTGCGGTGAAGGCCCTCTTCAGGCGGCAGTTCAAGCGATGGTCGCAGGGAGAACTGCCGGAAGGCCGGTTCCGCGAGACGGTGGAGGAGAAGCGTTGTCGCGCTTCGCTGTTGCGGCACGTAGCGCATCTTCCGCGGTGGCAGGGTGACTTCATCAGGGAGTCCTTTGCAACGCGAAACGCTGAGGTGTCACTGGCCAGTTGTGGCGGCGGATGGTTCGCGGTGCACGTCCGCGGAGAGGAGGGCGCATTGAAACGCCGTGTCCAGCGGCGGCAGGTGGAGGAAGAGACCCGCGAGATGGTTCTCAGTCGCCGAGAAAGCCCGACGGTGCGATCGGAGACGATGGCATAGGGACCAAAGTCACTTCCAGTCGACCCGAGTACGGGTCGGCCCCTTCCGCCAAGGCGTCAGGGGGAAAGTCGGGTCGACGGGGGAGCGGAATCGCTAGATGACTTGAAGGCGCACGGACTGGCTGCCGCCGGCTCTTCGGTGCTCGCGCAAGCGATAGCCTACGGCAAGGCTTTCGAACCACGTTCGTGGTTTCCTTGCGGTGGAGGTCGTCTGCACGTGGCTGGCAAAAATAATCGACTGCCTGGCCGACAATCGAGGTCCGTGGATGCACGGGTTTCGTTCAACTTGGCTTCGGCTGAGCGCTGCTGGCGTTTCGCCACGACGCGCCCGATCACGGTGATGCCCCGCAATGGGTCATCTCCGATCCGCTGATGAACGGCGGTGAAACCCAAGATCAGTGGGGCCTGGACGCCGATGGATGGTGTCCGCAGGCCAAGCAACTGAGCAACCAGAAGTTGATCTCGGCGAGTTGCCAGATGCGCGACGCGCTACTGGACATGCTCGGCGCGGTCGATACGCCAATTCGGAGAAGACGGGCGCCAAGCCAGTTTACCGATCAGGCAATCGAGAACGCAAAAGCCGCCCTTCGACAGGGTGGTGTGATCAAGGAGCAATGAGATGAAGGTCATCGGAGAAGTGAAGACGGATTCGTACGGGATGGCAACGATCCATGTCGGACGGTACCCGCACGACAAGGCGATCTGCGTGCAGCTCGTGTCCGAAGAGGGCGAGCCGCTGGCGACGTTCAGTACCAACCTGAAGTCGTACGGTGCAACGGTCGGACGTGACGAATTCAACGTTCGCTCGTGGGAAGAGAACGAGCAGTTCGTGGCGCCCATGATGGCCACGGGCTTGTTCGAAGACACGGGGCGCAGCTTCCCGTCAGGGTTCGTGGTGTCGCCGATCTGGCGCATGAAGAACCCCGAGCACGTGCCCGGGTGAAGCGGTGGGAACGCTGCTGGTCCAGGAACACTCGTCGAACAGGTATTCGCCCAGAACCTGGGTGAATGCTTCCGACGGCGATGTGACCTGCGCCTTCGCCGTGGACTTCAGCACCGCCGGAGAGAAGCTGACGCACAAGGCTGCAGGGCCGAAGTACATCGGCATCGAACTGAATCGTGCTTCCGTCACGAGGGACGGGGCGCTGGCGTCAGCCAGGTTGCTGTACCGATTCGTGGCGGCTAAGGGCTGCAGGGTGATCAACGTTGCCGGCAACGGCATCTACACCCTATCCAAGCACGGGTGGTCGCAAGAGGCTGTAAACCTGTTCGTGGCATCAGTGATGGCGAAGGTACACGAGCACCACCCGTTCCAGAAGGTGATCTCCGGCGGGCAAACAGGCGTCGACCTCGCTGGCGCGATCGCGGGCGGAGTGCTCGGCGTTGATGAGATGCGCGTGCTGCTGCCCAAGGGCCTCCTGCAACGACACGCTGATGGTGCCGACCACTGCCACACGGAAGCGGACATCCGCAGGCAGATCGACGAAGGCGTGCGAGCCGTTCGAAAAGCTGGGTTGCTGTGCTGAAAGCACCGCACGCCCGATCACTGAAGAAGGTGAAATGCCTTCCTTCCAGTCCTCCCCACAAAGCTCCTCTAGCGCTTCGTCGCAGTGGAGCTTTTTTTTGTGTTGACAGAGTTTTAGTCGTACCTTTACATTACGCGCAATGAACGTGCCCTATAAACAAGAGTGATCCCGACTTGCGCAGGAAGCGAGGTTGAGATGAGTGCCGTACCCCGTCCGATCGCCCTGCCGCCCGCGAAGCACATCGGCGCGGTAAGGGAATTCCAGAGTGCCGAGCACGATGCGGCACTGAGACTGGTGTGGTCGCGATTGACCCAGGGGATGCAGGCGCTTTTCGGCTGGGACCGCTCTGCTCTGGCGCGTGAGGCGACGCTGGCTGAGCAGAGGCTGCAGGATCAGGTTGCGAAGGCGATGTCGCTGCTGAGCGGGCTCAGCGATCGGTCTACGGGCGATGAGGCATTGAAGAGCCTGTTCGACGAGGTTCGGCAGAAGATCGAAGGCAGCGATGTGGTCTGCAGGCCAGATGGACCGTGTTCAGACCTTGCCAACGTCGAGGTCAAGTCGCGAGAACTGGCGCACGAACTGAAGGAAGAGCGCCAAGCGAACACCAGCAGGGCACACGAGGAGGTCGTGGGCTACGTCGACATGGAGGCCCAGGTGGTCGTGCCGATAGGCCTACGACTTCAGTCCTCAGTGCCATCGCTTTTCGTGAGGGACGACACCGAACGGTCGATCTGGCAGGACCCCTTGAGGCTGCTGCAACGACAGCCTGAACTCGCGGGACCGATACGAGAGCTGACGGTTGGAGCGCCGATGTGGAGCGCGGTGCGCGAGCGCGTCACTGTGTGGATCGACGTTCGCACCCGTCTCTGCCCGGTGGGCCAGTTGACCCGTGAAGTGAAGGTCTTGCAGTCCTTGGCGGGCCGTGGGACAAGGATCGTCGTGGTGCTGGCTGACGCAGACGCACAGGCAGAGGAAATGCTGCGATCACAAGGGGTCTGGGCGACGACCCAGGCGTGGTGGAACGAACTCCCGACTGGAGAATGAAAGATGGCCACGATCATTGGCGTCGACGGTACCGAGTCCGCATTCGTGATGCCGAGTGGCGCGAGAGAGGCCCAGCGTCTGGAGCTGCTGCAAAGTGCCGTGGGCGGCTACATCGAACTGATCCGCGTGCCGGACGGAAGAGTGATGTTCGTCAACGAGGAGGGAAAGCGGATGCGACTCGCGGCGAACGAAGCGGCCAGCCTGGTTGCTGGTGGCACCGTGCTGGGCGCGGTGGTTCTTTGCACGCAGGCCGAATTGGAGCAATGGGATGCAGCTGACGCGAAGTAGAGGTCTCGATCAAGACAAAGCTCTTGTCGCGCTCCTGGCTCCACGTTTGCTGGTGGTGGACATCGAATGCACTTGCGGCTTGGGCGTTGATGATGAACGTGCGGTCCAGGAGCTTATCGAGTTCGGGTGGTGCATCGACGGGCCGGAACAGGCCGCAGTAGCGGGAAGTCAACGGTCGGCTTACGTACGTCCCGTGAACACGCCAGTGAACGAGTTCTGCGAGCGACTCACAGGCATCGAGGGCGGAAGGCTGCGCGACGAACCGGTCTTCTCGGTTCGCATGGAGTGGCTGCAACGGATGCTCGACGCTGAGAAGCCAAGCGCTTGGGCGTCTTGGGGAGAGTTTGATGCGGCGCACTTGGAACGCCAGTGCGAGCGCGAGAAGGTGGTCAATCCGTTGGCGCCACTGCCACACGTGAACGTGAAGCGCGCGTTGGCCACAAGGCTCAGCAGGATGGTGCGTGCCCGCGGAAGAGTGTTCCCTCCGGGTGCGAAGCGTGGGGTCGGCCTGGAACGAGCGCTGGGGCTTCTCGGGATGCCCTTCGTGGGCAGGCCGCATTCGGGAGCCGATGATGCACTGAACATTGCACGTGTGCTGCAGCTTGTCCGCAGCGAGTGCCTGCGGTTGAACTGAGCGGCTGCTCAAGGGCACATGGGCGCACTGCAGTCCGGCGGGCGGGAGGAGAAGGTCGTTCTGGTGGACGGCGCTTCGGTTTCCAGCTTCCAGAAGAAGCTCGACGCACTCAACCGCAAGGCAGCGAAGTTCGGTCTACCGGCGCTGGAGGTCGTTGGGGTAGAGGATGCTCCATACCGGGTGGTTGTCGAGCCAGTAGGAGGATCGAGCGAACTCGAACTCAGCAGGCTCGTGCCGGCGGCGGCTTGGACTGATAACCAACGTTCGAGCCGGCTGGTGGTCTTGAAACGAATCCGCCTTCTCGCTCCGCTGGTCAAGTGTGGGGAGTGGCAGGTCGTTGGGAGATTGGAGCAGATCGAGGGCGGGGTGCTTTCCTACTGCTTCACGGAAGAAAGCTCGGATCAGCTCATGGTTCGAGAGCTGGCGCTGAACGGGGGAGTGTTGACATGCCAGCACTGCGGCAAAGTAAGGCGTCGGAAGGAGTTCTTCGTCCTTCGAAGTTCAACCAGCCGCGAAATTGCTCAAGAAGCTCGGCACCAGGTGGTTGGAAGTTCCTGCCTGAACGACTTCGCCGGCATCGACCCAGGTGCTGCCCTCTTCCTTGCCCGCATGACGCTAGTTCTGCGAGGGAGCGAGGATGATGTCGACGAAGGTGTCCGTGGCGGGCGGTTCGATGCCGTGGACACGAGGTCGTTTCTGGCCGATGTTGCCTTCTTGATCAGGCAGGGACGGTTCACTTCGGTCAAGGCGTCCAACGAGACGGGACATGAGCCGACGTGCGACGAAGCGATGCGGATGGCGACGCTTCTCGAAACAGACAGAGAGCTGCTCAATCGGTATCGCGAACTGCGAGCGGAGTGCCTGGAGACCGCTGAGTCGGTCATACAGGATGCGATCGCATCGGACGACGAGTCTGATTTCGCCCGAAATACAAGGCTGCTCTTGCAGTTGCCGGCGCTCAGCGTAAAGCGAGGGCACCGGGCGATTGCTGCAGCGGCTGTCTGGAATCACTTCCGCTCAAAGACGCGCCGTGAAGCTGCGGCGCAGAGTCGGCACGTAGGGGAGGTCGGGGAGAAGCTGGCCGTTGAGGTGACGATCAGGAACGTGGTTGAGATACCCAACCTGTTCTCGCGCGCTGCTCGGTTCATGGTCATCATGTGCGATGCCGCAGGCAACGCATTGAAGTGGACGACCGCGGCGGCTCCGAGAGAGCTGCGCGAAGGTATCGGCAAGACCATGAACGTTCAGTTCACGGTCAAGGGGCATTCGGAATACAAGGGGCAGCTTCAGACGGAGGTGGTTCGTCTGAAGCTACGGCCATAACGTGTCAGTCTGCTGCGGGGCCTGCTGACGCAGGGTGGCGGCCAAGTGCCTCTCGGCGAATCCACTGGGCCATGTCGTGCTTCTTGAATTGGTCCAGGTACTGGTAGATCGTCTGATTTTCGTCGTCGGTGACATCAGGGTCGGCACCGTGCTGAACGAGCCACTCGAAGAGTTGTCTGTACTCCAAGGCTGCAGCCTCGAATAGCACTGGGGTGCCGAACTCGTTTCTGGTGTTGAGCGAAGCTCCGCGGGCATGAAGCCACGCCACAGCTGGCTGGCGATCCTCGACGGCAAGGAAGTGTAGGACTGTTTCCCCGATGCCATTCGTGAGGCTCACGAGGTCAGGGTTGCTCAAGACCAACTGTTCAGCCTCGTGGTAGTCCTCGGCAAGTAAGGCGTCTCTCAGTCTACGCCAGGTAGGGTCGGAAGGCATCTTGGTTGAGTGCAGGATCGAGAGTGTGGCCACGCGGTAGGCATGCTCGTTTCGACGCCCGTCTGCTGGCCGGCGCTTTGTTCGACGCATTGTGCGCTCGATCGCTTCATCTCTTACCAGGTGGCGCACCGCATGTCTCTTGGCAAGGTCGAAGAAGAGCCTCTTTTGAGGCCGCCTTGACACAAGGAGAGTTGCATGAAGAGTCACAGCCTGAAGGACGACGTGGCGCTGTATCGCGCCTTTGTGGCCGCAGGGTTCAAGCTGGCAAGCGTGAAGTCGATGGAGGCCCGTGATGGTGTGGCCTGGAGCACGGAAGTGGCGCACCAAGGGGTGAAGTTCCTGCGAGTGTCGAACGGGGGCTTCGGCGGTCCCGACGAACTGGACGTGCTTCTGGGCAAGCCCGGAAATCGCGATCAGGCTGGAGCGATGAGCCTGGCGAACGGCCTGTTCAAGTTGCCGGAAGTCGACAAGTGGTTCCGAGGTCGCGCCGTCGAACTCGAAGAAGAGACCTGGCACTACGCGGTGGAGCGCGAGCACAGGGAGCGCGTCGAAAAGGGTGAGACGACTCTCACCGTTGAGGCAGTGCGGGAGGAACTCGGGACGAAGTCCGCGGCGAGGGTCAAGAGCCTTCGTGAGGACCCAATCACCCCCAGTGAGGACGATGTGGGCACGTTGATCGGCGCGCTGTCGGACATCCACTCGTCGATCAAGGCGCTCAAGCGCAGTGCTGCGAAGGGCATAGCGTTCTTCGTGAAGTCCAAGCCGGACAACTGGATGACGATCAAGGCCGCCGACACACCTGAGAACCGGAAACGGGCAGAACTGCGCTACGGCGAGGAGATGGACGGCTACGTGGCCGATGCACTGATCGGGCTGTAGCTCGCATCCGTTCCTGTCCCTCCCCAAGCCTTCGCGAACGCAGTTCCGAAGGCTTTTTTCTTGCCTTAACCGACCGTGCAAGGCATGTCGAACCACACAGAGGTATCAGGCCTTCGTCGAGGGCCGCCATGTGAGGAGAGCAAGATGATCAAGGTGTTGCGTCGCGGTCCGAATTGGGCGCGAATCAGGGCCAGCAAGAGGATCGTGCAGCGTGCAAGCTGGAACCAGCAGGACAGGTATTCCAGGTTCTGCAAGCTGCGGCTCGACGGCAGTGAGAACCTGATGGTAGGAGGGTGCAAGGCCTATCACAAGGAGGGCAACGGCATCTGGCTGATCGCGGGATATGCGTCGGACGGCTCGGACGTGGCCAAGGCGCTGGCAGCGATGGAGGTGTCGTGGGAGCAGCACGAGAGGCAGCAAGCGGGTCAGGCGACGAGGTTGGCCGCATGACGAGGATCGTGCACGTCGACAGGTACGGAGTCCCGCTGGCGGTCGGCATGAGGGTGAAGGTCCAGCACTGCGTCGGCCGTTACGGACAGACGCAGACGGTCGTAGGAACGCTGCGGCGACTCGGCGAGTGCGGTAGCGTGGATGTGACGCCGGAGGAGGTGATGCCGGCAAGGGGAACCGGCCTTCCCGCAGGCTGCTGCATGTACCCCGGGTTCCAGCTGGACCGACAACTCAGTTCGGCGGATGTCTATCGAGGTTGCCAGGTGCTGCGCGGGTACACGGAGTGGGATGATGTGGAGCACGCACACGTCAAGTTCATCGAGGTTCTGCGAAGCACCGGCGAGGAGGCAGAGGGTATGCCGCCTCGTGGAAAGCTCATGCTGACGATCGGGAGCAGTAGATGGGTCGAGCCGCAGATGCCGCAGCAGGCGACGAGCAGGAGTGCGGAATCGAACGGTGATCTACCCATCTGAAACCGACATTCCAATCGGTCTACGACCCCCCCAATGGCCTACATGCATCTTGCTGTGGGCCATTTTCTTTTCAGCGACCAGGCCCAGCGGCGGATGGCGAAGTGGAAGGAAGGACTTGCAGTCGATGCTGGTCCAGCGACAACAGTACATCCCATGGGCCGCCCGACGGGCCGACGGCGATCTGGGGGGTGTAGTTGGCTGTATACAGGACAGTTGCAGTGCAAGTTCGAATGAAGTTGGATTCGGCTTGGCTCACTTCGGGCCAGGCGGGCACGCTGACCAACTTGGGCGTGGGGGGTCGGAGCAAGAAGTGTTTCGACTCGACAAAGCCTTCCTTGCCAGCGGGCGGGCCCGAAATTGTGATCACGATGGCGCCGTCCGGTAGTAGCCGTGGCGAGATGGCGTAGGAGGTGGAGTTCCGCCAGTCATCAGGCGCGGGGATGGTGATGATCAGGTTGAGCCGTGATGTCCGGCGGTCGAAGAGCCAAAGCTCTGCTTTGTTGTCGGAGACGGCTGGGGTGCCGCGACTCCAACCCGAGAAGCCGCCGCCGAGGATCGAGTAGTGCAACCTCTGCCGAGAAAGGCCCACCGCCACAAGGGTGCACCCGTCACCCCCAGCAGCAACGCCTGTCACGCGAGTGTTGTTCTCTGAGCCAGCAAAGGCGGACCATGGAAACAGGGAGAGCACTGCGAACCGCAAGAGCTGCAGGAGAAAGGCAACGGGCTTCCTCGTGTGGCGGTGACGCAGTCGACGAGGTGATGGGATACAGCGGAAGCGTTCCATCTCGTTACTCCCAAAAAAAGGGCCCCGCCGGCAGTTTGCCAAGGCGGAGCCCGCGGTCCTGAACGAGGGAGGGAGGGAGGAGGAGGAGGAGCCAGGACCGCGAAGCAATGGTACATGCCTGCGGGCGATAACACGGCAGCGATGTGGCGAATGGGCGCACAGAAAGTGGCTTCGCTCGTCACCCAATACCTTTGCGAGCGCGGCGCATCGCAACAGCTGAGCTTCTGTCACAGCCCATCTGGTCGGTGGATGGTGACTCGTGCACGGCATCGCGAGGCGCAAAGGTTTCTTCAGCACATCCCGTGCTGATCCTTTGTGAAAAAGGAGAGAGGCGATGGCCTTTTTGACGACGGACTACCTTCAGTGGGTCGGGTGCCTGTTCGGGCTGCTCGGGTCTGCCTTGCTCGCGGTGAAGAGCCGCTGGGCAGGTTTCGGTTTCGTGTTCTACCTGGTCAGCAACGGATGCTGGACGGCGTTCGGGGTTTCGACCGGCGCGATGGGTCTCGTGGCGCAGCAGATCGGGTTCACGCTCGTGAGCCTGGCTGGGTGCTGGACCTGGCTCGTGCGGCCTCGGCTGGAGAAGCGGAACTGGCTTCCCAGGCCGTGGCCGATCCAGGTCACACGCGTCGGCCGAGTCGGATGGAGCCTGCCATGGGCACGGTGAAGCGGAAGATCGATCTCGAAGCGACTTCGGACGAGGAACTGGTGCGCATGCTGCGCGCTGGCGAGTGGATCGAATGCTCGGGGTTCAGCATGGGTGGTGACGCTTCGATCGGCGAGGTGACGGAAGTGTGGGTGACGAACCCGTACGGTGTCGACTGCGCCCTGTTGCCCACGACGGTGGAAGGTTGCCAGCGGCTGCGCGGACTTGTCCGCTGGAGCGAAACGCAGGAAGCCGAGTGGGCTTGACGATAGAGAAAGAGCGGTCAGCGCACATCTGAGCTGACCGAACAAGGAGATCGAGAGATGAAAGTTGCAGTGGAAGATGCGGCCATCGTGGCTGCAGGAACGTTCGCGCGCAAGGCGAACGAAACCGCAAGGGGGCTCGTTTCCCGCCTGGCGCAAACCTCGGGTGTCGTGACGATCGATGGCGGGGTGCTGTGGTTCGAGGACGGTACGTCTGTCGACCTGAGCTTGGTAGCCACACGCGCGGCACAGCCGATGGTCGTGCTGACGATCGAATCGGAGCTGATGGACAAGGTGGTTGTCGTGGGGCCGGAGGGTGAGAGCATCGTCGACGCCGAAGAGCACGCCAAGAAGGTGCTCGCCAAGCTGATCGCGCATGGCAAGCAGGACGACCTGAACGAGGTCTTGCAGGCGTTCGAAGGTGCGGGCTTCGTCATGCCGATGTACGGCAGTGTCGGGAACGACTGAGCGAGGTCAAGATGCACAACTTCGTTCAGAAGGAAAGGGCGGTGGACCTGGGCGAACTCAAGTCCATCCTCTCGGGGCTCGGCGGGTACGACATCTTCGAGGTGACGGGTGACGAGGCCGACGGTGTCCTCCAGGCGCTGAAGTTGCGCGCCGCGGCAGCTGCGAAGAGGATCAACCAGGAGGACCCGGAGGCACGAAGCGATTCGCTGCGCGATGGTGAAGTGCTCGGGTTGGAGAAGGACGGCCAGGTGATCCAGTGGAACGGCGAAGAGCTGCGCCCGTACGTGTCAGGCGAGAACGTCGAGGCGTTTGGCGTCTCGAACCTCAACGAGGTAGAAGCTCGTCGCGTGGGCATGACGCTGGAGAAGTGGACTACGCCGCTCGAAGGCGATGCTGACGAATCGAAGGGTGCGAGGAAGGCGTTCTTCGAGGCATTCGATACATCGGAGTACGGCGGCAACGGCCCGTCGTACGCCATGGTCCTATGCACGCCAGCCTTGGTGAGTCGGATTCGCCGACTCCAACTGCTCTGCGAAGAGATGGAGTTGAGCGAAGTGCGGGTCACCGATGGCCCTGACCGATGGAGTCGTTCGGACGAGGCCCTTGTCGGGTCATTGCAGTCGCCGGAACTCGTTGTGAGCGGGAACAGCTTCTACTTCGAGGACCGTCCGAAGCACGTCAACTACACGATCCAGACGCGCGCCAAGAGCATCAAGCACTTCATCGAATCGCTCACCAGCACGCAACCGGTGAGCGACCCGCTGTTCTTCGGCTCCAACGTCGAGGCGCTTCGGGAGATGGTCGAAGAAGACGAAGGCGAGGAATCTTCAGCCTGAGCGAGTGGTCGATTTTTCGACAAGCGCTGCCATCGGCAGCTGACGCCCCCCCAAAGCCACTTGCATCTTCGGATCGAGTGGCTTTTTCTTCGCGGCGGTTGAGGGCGCTTGCAAGCAATGTCGATTTTGCAAGGTTGTTTTCGCCCATCCCGGGCGAAGCCTTCATAGGAGGAAGGAAGATGTCTCGTAAGGAAGAAGCTGCTGCATGGGTTCGCTCGGTGGGACCGAAGCACCTGGGTAGCAACATCAGGCAGTATTCGTGGAGAACGTACGTCGCCGAACGAACGGTGGGGAACATCGAAGGATTCGGGTTTCAGGTCGACCTCTCGCCGGTCGAAGGGAAGGTCGTCGACGAGAACGAGGACTTCGTTCTGCTCAAGATCGGCCCGAAGCTGTTCTTCGTGGCTCTGAAGACGGCGCTGTCCATCGTCCCGGAAATCGGCTCTTCGTGCCGGATCACTCCCTACGCACGCCGCCGGTTCGACGGGGAACGCCTGGACAAGCCGAAAGTGGTCGACTTGGGCAACGGGTTCGTGCAGGAGACACACATCCTCGGCGAGTACCGATCGTACCTGCCGATCGACAAGAAGGCGATCGTCTGCGAGCAGTTCAAGGACATGATCGAGGTGATCGAGGACGAGCGGGCCGACGGGGTGCGCACGATCGCGCAAGTCCTGATCGATGCCGGCGCGTTGATGGAGCCGATCTTCTTCCAGGACGTGATCGACCCCGAACTGATCATCGACAAGCCACCGATGGTGCGCGTCCGAGTGAAGACCGAGAAGTTCGACGGCTACTTGGCCATCCAGTACGACCGAGCCATGGATTCGTTCACCGTCGTTCTGTTCGACCCACAGCTCAAGGAACTGTCGCGGGACGAGCACGAGTTCATCACCCTGGAGGGCGAGAGCACGCTTGGCCAGAAGATCATCCAACTGGTGGACGATGGGCGTTGGAAGATCGCCCCGGTGGAGATCATCAAGAAGGCTCCTCGCGCCCGGCTTCCGGCTGCGGCCTGACCATCCGACGTTCCTGACCGGGGACGTAAGCCAATGACCCCCCAAAGCCACTTGCATCTTCGGATCGAGTGGCTTTTTTCTTGAGGTCGTGAATGACGCGCACCTGCAAGTAGTTTCGGTAGGACTAGAATCATGGAGAAAGGGGTGTAGGACTCATCGTCGTGGCGAAGCTTGAGAACTATGATCGGGGACAACATGGTGAGTTGGTTTTCTACGCGCACGGAGCGGAGAGCCTGCGTTCATACCTCGGTATTGCGAAGCTGCACAGGCGAGCGGACTGCCCAGCTCTAGTTCGAAGGGGCGAGGGGACGATCGTCAAGGACAGGATGGCAGACATTTCGCCGAGTCAGCGTTGCAAGGTCTGCCATCCGGATTTGGCATCGCGACGGCAGCCGCCCAAGATCGTTCCCTGGTAGTCGGGTGAGGAGGAGTTTTTCGTGATGAATGTGCACTGGTCGATTCTTCTGGCGATGGCGTTCGCGCCACTACTCACGGTCTGTGTCTTGGAGGCGTCGAGAACCAATGTCGGAGTAGCGTCCGACGTTGCTGAGTACGTTTCCCACGGTCTGTGGCGGCTCTCATCGCTGCTGTTGTTGGCAGGGGGCCTAGGGCTGTCCGTATACGGCGGGCTGGCCCAGTTGGGGCTTCTTTGAGTTGCGGATAGCCAGCGAAGCCATGACGCAGATCGTGCGTTACTACCGCATGCCTGATGGAGAAGTCACGCCACGCCATGTTGGGATCGCCGTCGTGTATGGCCAATGGCCCACGCGCGTGTTGAAGCATCG
Organism: Ottelia alismoides; assembly: GCA_037367405.1. Lineage (NCBI taxonomy): Eukaryota > Viridiplantae > Streptophyta > Magnoliopsida > Alismatales > Hydrocharitaceae > Ottelia > Ottelia alismoides. Next base: position 86,969 of record JAZKJV010004096.1, read on the forward strand.
AGGCTACCGGCCAGAGAGACAGGTCGCGTTGCGTGTGACGACCCCAGAGGAAGACGTGTACCTCGCAGAGTGCAAACGCCTTCAGGCCTATTTCTACCCGACTGTGCGTGGGTTAGTGGTGGACGAGCACGCGAGCCTCGGTGCGGAAGCGTTCAGTCGACTGATGCGTTCGTTGGAGGGGGCTGGCGTGGAAGTCAGTTCGGCAGTGTCCGAGGTGCTCTCGGAAGCCGAAGCATCATGAGTGGAAGACGATGACCGAGACGACAAGAGACAACTGCGTAATCCTTGACGATGGGGTGTACTTCGTCGATCTGAACTGCAACTACCCACAGGAACGTGCGCCTGGCTTCCTACAGCGTCGATGCGACTATGGTTTCACAACGCCGGGTGGTTTCGAGTGCGTCGGGGGTTTCGAGCAGGCGGTTGACGGAAGGTGGCGTGCCGATGTCAGCGCTCCTTACGACGAAGAGTCTGACAGCGACATCCAGCAACTCGGCACTTTCGACCAGCGGATGGACGCGATCGTGGCGCTTTGGGCGCATCGGCACGAGGCGTTCCACAGGAAGCGGTAGTTCCTGTCTCGCGAGCGGCATAGCTGCTCCACAAGGGTTTTGACTGCTCGATCCGAGCGGGGCCTTTGAAGGAGAAGTACATGCCAAAGAAGCAATTCGTGGCAGTCGTGTTCTACGAGGAAGACGACGACAGACCGGTGGACCTGTCCGAGTTGGCAACATGGGTCGAAGGTAGTCTCGGCCAGTCCCATGAGGTCAAGGTGGTGGATGTGACGACCTACCATCGGGCTGGGGATGCGGCACGGGCAACCGCTGATGCAGACGGGCGCGAGCGCGTGACCTCGGCGAGACGCGTGGCGGCCATCGATGTCGATCGGAAGGGATGGGACCACATGGTGGTCGGGCTGTCGCCGTCACCGGAAGTGGAGCTGATGCTCAACTGTTTCGTGCCGTCGCAAAGCGACTTCGATCCGGAGTGTCTGGTCGGACTGTCACTCGACGCGACCTACGACAAGGTCGAGACGACTTTCCCGGCGGGGGTGCGGCAATGATCGCGATCAATCGCGCGATGAAGGACGCAGCTGTCAAGGCAGGTGCATCGAGCCGGTTGGGCTTGGCGATCCTGGCGTACTATGGCCGGACCTCCTACGAGAGCGAATCACTCGAAGGTCTCGATGCGATCGCGCAAGCGGCACGAGAAGCGGGTGAGAGCGTCTTCGAAGACCTCGACCGGGTGATCCGCTTCGACCACGACGATTTCACGATCGGCCAGATCGTGGATGGAACGGAGTGGGCGCAGCATGTGGGCCAGGAGACGAAGGAGATGCCAGCACACTCCAACTGTGGAGCCGACTGTCTCAGTCTGATTCTGAGGGCCGACAAGCTGCTCGATGACATGGCGGACGTTCGTGACTTCATGGTGGGCGAGACGATCAGCGGCGGCGACGATGTCGACGACATCGCCAGCGTCTACGCGCAAGAGGCGCTGATGCGAAGCGTGGCACGGCAGTGTTCGGTGTTCGTGGTCGGGTAGGAGGTGTTGTGATGTGCACCGACGAACCCAACGGTGAGGCGCTAGGAGGGTTGCGAGGGACCTGCCCGGCGTGCCCGTTCAACGACGGCTACACCGAGGTTGCGGCGCAGGCGCAGAACTTCGGATGCTTGCCCTCTGCTGGCGAGATCGTCTCCATGAAACGGAGTACGGGACAGAACTGGGCGTGCCACGACAACGAGAACCGCGTGTGCGCAGGTCTTTGCCACGCGGCTGTGCCAGAGCGCCTCGACCTCTCCACGGGAGGTCTGGTCCGCTACTCAACCTGGTACCACCAGGGGGAGCAGGCAGCGGTTTCTGAAGCTCGACAACCATCGAGCGTGCCCCCAACATGACCAACCCAAAGCCTCTGCGAACTTCTGTTCCGGAGGCTTTATCTTTGCGCTCGCAGCGTGACCCAACGTCGCAAGGTGTGTGGAGCGAGACGAGCATCAACGAGCAGCGGATGAAGCCCACGTGTCGACCACGAAGAGGATCGCTTGCCATGGCGGCGCAACGCCGGAAGCTGGTGGTCCGTGGCAAGGGAGATCGGCAGTTCGAAGTCGTGGTCGCTTCCGACCAAGGAACGGTCTGGATCAACGCCGACGATGGCTCATCGGTCGGTAGGTTCTCCCGACGCTTTGGGATCGACCTTCATACAACCGCGACTGAGCAACTCGCAGGTGCCTCACAGTGCCTGTTCTGCACACACACCGCGGCAGGGCCGGAAGAGTGGAAGTTGTTCACGAGAAGGCTTCACGATGTGTACGGCGTGCAACTGCCGAACGACTTGATCGACCTATAGCCGAGCAAGAAAGAAAGTCGGCTGGAGTTTATTGCGCCTTCAGGCGAAGATACCCAACTTTGGATCGGTGCGAGCTTCGGTGTGTTGTCGGGGCGGGATTCGCCGATGTGTAGTCGCATGAACGACGACCGCAAGAGGGTGAATGATGGTTTGCTACGGGGCGGCAGTCCGCCGTTGAAGAAGCTCTCGACAGAGGGCTGCGTGGCCCAGCGTTTTATGGTCACGAAGGCGGGGCCCGGTGCGCTTTCGGTCTCGATGAACGAGGACGGCCTGGTTTGCGCCGGAATCGGAACGTACGAAGGTCTGCCGCCCCTGCTCGTTGTCGCGGACACGAAGACGGGCGAGGGTGTGTCCGGTCTTTCGTGCATTCGCGAACTGTTGCCCTTCTTGAGAAAGCAGTGGGAAGGAATATTCAACGTCGTCAGCTGCACGGTTGTGACGTGCGGTCGCTCGGACGAATGGCACCTCGTTGCGGTTGCGTGGTCGCAGCAAGAACTGGTGCTGAAGACGGAAGTTCTTCCGGTGCGATGGGTGGGTCAGGCGGAACGATCCGAGGAGGCGTTCGTCGGGGCGTTCGGCGACCAGGCGAAGCGAGCGCTGTACATCCTGTGGAAGATGCGGTCGAGAACGCTGCCGAATCTGCGAACGTGAAGTGACTTCTGTGGTCGGTTCGGTTCGAGTCGTTAGCAAGCGAAAAGGTGGGACGGCCGCCATACCCGGCGAGCTTGTCGTAGACGTTGATCGATCGAACCGTATTCTTGGCAACCGCCATGTTCTGGTGGACCACCGTGACGATGCGGCACGAGCGAGGGTCATCGCTGCGTATCAGCTCGATCTGGAGGGCGATCTCAATAGTGGCGGGCCAATGTCCAGGGAGCTTCGTCGTCTCGCAGGGATGATGTGCACGGGTTCCAGGCTGGCGCTGCGCTGCTGGTGCGCGCCACGACCTTGCCACGCCGATCTGCTGGCGAGCGAGTTGAGAAGGATGGCCGGCCTGCCGGCGGGGGAAGTCTTGACCGAACAGTCAGTACAAGTCGACCTGTTCTGAACTCCCCCTTCGGGGACTTTGCTTTTGATAGGCGCCTTTGATCGAATGACGGTTCGTTGATTCGAAGCGTCAGAGCGAACTACAGATGAGCCTCAAAGCAAAACGCCCGAGAGACTGGAACGCCATCTGGGCGGAGTTGCTGGCGGACATGCCTTTCCACTTTCTGTTCCTGGGTCTCCTGATCGGCTGCATCGCGTTCGGGTTCCTGTTCGAGCCGGTCAACCGGTCCAACTGGATGGAGGCCTGGCTGTCCAAGCGGGGGCTGTGGGCACTCCTCTGGTGGACCGTCTCGCTGGTGTGTATTTCGTGCGCGGTGCGCGGATTCAAGCTCAGGCTGTACCGATGGCGTCAGCGGAAGGCCCATGCTGAAGCTGATGCAGAGTCCAGTCAGCTGGCTGAGACGACCGCCGAGTAGGTGGGTCGCCTGACGAGAATGCTGGGGTGCGTAATCGGCGACATCGCTGGGTCGGTCTACGAAGGCTGTTCCGGCAATACGCCCGGGTTGCCACTGCTGGCATGGAACGCTGACTTTACGGACGACACGGTGGCAGTGTGCGCCGTGGCCGACGCCTTGCTGAGCGGTGCCGACATGGCCACGACGCTGCGTACCTGGGTCAAGCGATACCCTGCACGCGGATATGGGGCGATGTTCCTACGCTGGTGCCAGCGGCCGGCCGCAGGGCCGTACCAAAGCCACGGAAACGGTGGCGCGTTGAGAGTAGCGCCTATCGCATTGGCCAGCAGAACTGAGAGCGAGGCGGTAAGGCTTGCGCGAGAGGTCGCGGGTCTCACGCATGACGACGAGAGCGCTTTGAGGTGTGCTGAGGCGCTGTGCCGATGTTGCTGGGCGGCGCTGTATGGGGCGAGCCGGATGGAGATTCGATCGCTCGCCGGAAGGCTGGACTGCCTCGACGAACGATCGCTCCAGGCGGTGCGAGACAGCGAAGAGTTTTCAGAGAGGGCTGATAGGACAGTTCCGATCGCAATCGCGTGTGCGGTAGGTGCGAACGACTTCGAGTCGGCCATTCGAAACGCGATCTTCGTCGGTGGAGACACGGATTCGATCGCGGCCATGGCCGGTGGGCTGGCGGAGTGCTTGTTCGGCGTGCCATACCAGCTGGCAGAGCAGTTCACCGGTCGATGCGTACCCCAGGAGATGGCGGCGGTCCTGCAGCGGCTGTACGAGACGCACGGTCGGCCATTCCCCTTGCCGGCAAAGGCGTTGGCGACGGAGCAAGCGGCTATGAATCCATCGCCCTGGCGTTGGATGCTTAACCTGTGGCATGGCTATACAAAAAGGGTAGAGAAGTAGACAAGTAGATTCGGTACGACTAAAATGCGACGCAAATACCTGCCCGGCCTGCGCCGCCACTCCCGTGAGTCTTCTGCCGAACGAATTCGACGACGACAGCAGCGACCCCTTTGGGGACGAGGGGCGGCAGTTCGCGCTCGCTCGCTTCGGCACGGACGACGGTGAGTGTCTCTTCTGTGGCGAACGGCTTGAGATGGAACTCTTCGAGGTGTGGTCCTTCAGGGACTTCATGCTGAGCACCTGTTGCGAAGGGTTGCACCAGGCGGTGAGCGAGTTGCTTGCTGAAGAGGGCAAGGAAGGCGCGGAACTGTTGAGGGCGGTCGGCGTCGAGGTCCTCGCAGGGGCGGGCGAGATTCGACGCGCAGTGGATGACGGTTGCGGCCAGCTGGTGCTGGACTGGAATCCGCGGGTTTGCTCAGTGACCCAGTCCGAAGCGAAGCAGTTCGTTCGCGAACATCACAAGCACTGCCCGCGGCCCCCTGTCGGTTGGAAGTTCGGTGCTGGCTTGAAGAACGGTCGCGACTTGATCGCTGTGGTCATGGTGGGCCGTCCTGTGGCGAGGATGATCGACCACACGAAGGTGGTCGAGGTGAACAGACTCTGCGTGAGGCGGGACGTGCCAGCGGGCCTCACATGGAACGCCTGCAGCATGTTGTACGCACACGCCGCGAAGGAAGCGAAGCGTCTTGGCTTCGAGGACCTCGTGACGTACACGCTGCAGTCGGAGTCTGCGCATTCCTTGCTGGCCGCCGGCTGGAAGTTCGACAGGAAGACGCGAGGCGGCAGTTGGTCGACGCCGAGCCGCGAACGCACCGACGGCGCTCCGACGGAGCCAAAGATTCGCTGGCGCAAGCGGCTACGCAAGGTCAAGGGCGACGTGCTCCCCGCGCTGGCTGTCGTTCAAGAGAACAAGCGCATTTCGGGCCCGGCGAGCAACGAGGAGCAGCTCCCCTTGCTGGCGATGGCAGCATAGATCACAAGGAACGCAGAGATGGCGATCGTGAAGTTCGAGGGCGTGCTGGAGATCGACATGGTCGATTTCTGGACCTGGCTTTCTCAGGAGCACAAGGTCGACATCGACCCAGTTCGCCGGCCGTTGGTCGAGTGGGGCAGCGGCATCTTGTCGATCCGCGCCGAAGGCGAAAGCGAAGCGTCCGAGATCGACCAGGCGGACTTCTGGGGCTGGGTATCTCGTCATGTTCCGGTCGGCGGCGAGAGCCTGGAGTACGCATACGGGCAACCGAAGTTCGATCTGTCGTCGGCCGCATGCATCCGCATCGGCTTCGCGTGCTCAAACACCGACGACCCGCGCACGTGGACGCCTGCGGCGAAGTGCCTTGAGGAATCGGTCGGCGCGAAGGCTGAGGCCACGGATGAACCGGCGTTCAGCGAGACGCTGGAGGCTCTGCTCAGGTTCACGAAGAGCGAGGACTTCGATGCATCGGTCGCGGCGGTAGAGAAGGCGCTGTACCCGATCTACGGCTGCAAGATGACGCTGCGCAACGTCGTGCATCTGGTGCTCAAGTCGTATGTGGAGGCGGCATCGGAACCGAGGTTCGAAATCGGGCGTGGAGACTGGGTCGAGCGCGTGCTGCTGGCTCCCGTGTCCGGACCGTCATCGGTCGAACTGCTCGGCCCCGCCAGCCTGGAAACCAAGTACACCGTCGCGCAGTTCTACGGAGCGGTCCTGTTGGAGCTGCTGTGTGCGTTGCGCCTGACCAATGTCGGCTGGCGGCTGAAGAACGGCGAGGCAGCCTGATGGCCAGTTCAGTCGATTCAACCGCGCCCGCCACCCGTGCGTTGAGGCCGTGCGCTTTCGGTGCGGTCATCGTGGGTGGGTGGTTCAAGGAAAGCGCGGAGGGGGCGTGGCACTTGAAGGTGTCGCAGACGCGAGGTCTGTACCGAGAGAACGCAACTGAGAGTGAGCCCTGAGTTCCAAAGGAATGAAGAAATTCTCGTTGAAGTTCATCAGATGCAAGGAGGGGGTCATGAAGGTCGTTGAAATCCGCAAGTTCCAGGTGCCGGGTTTGTGCACGCTGGAGTTCGTTCCGGTGGGTGACGTGCCTGGGCACTCGCACCGCGTGGTCGTTGACGGCCAAGCGCAGAAGCTTTGGCTTCCCGACGACAAGCGGCCCAACAAGAAGAACGCGATCTTCTTCGTTCGAGTGTGGGCAGCCCTTCGCGATGGGCTGAGCAAGTACCACTACGCGGACGCGGAGATCGACCCGCCGCTGAGTGCGGGTCTTTCGGTCACACCGGTGATGCAGTAGGCGTCGGTTGCACTCAAGGAACAGGGGGACTCATGTCCAAGAACGACTTCATTGGCTCGGGTGGCGCCGTTGCGCTCGCGACGCTGGTCATTGCGCTGGCTGGTGCGCTGTTCGTACCTGCGACGCAGGCTGCGCCGTCGGGGAACACAAGCTCGGCCCAGCCTTCGAACAAGACGAGCTTCGGGTCTTTCGGCGGCACGAAGACGGAGACCAAGACTGGCGGCGGCACGGGGTCCCAGGCGACTTCTGCCACACGCAGCACCCCAGAAGCTCGTACCACCGCGGTGACACGGCCAGCGGCGGCGGACTACATGCCGGCGAAGGCGCCGGACCAGAACGGTGGCGGCCCTGCGGTGGCAACTCAGCGACCCGGTGCCACGCCGCCCGCAACGTCGCTGGGCGCCTTCGGGGCCAAGCAGGTTCCTGCCACCGCAGTGGTCGCAACACCGGCGACGACATCGCCTGCGGCAGACGTTGGGCAGAAGCGCGCAACCGGAATGGCAGCAGACCTGAGTCAGGCATCTACGAAGGAGCTGGCGCTGCGAACGCTGGATGCGCGAAGAGAGGCTGAGAGGAAGGCGACAGCGACGATCGCTGCAGCCAGGGAGGAGCGAGTGCAGCCTGCGCAGCGCGACCAGGGCTCGCTCCGATCGGCGGGAGCGGGAGTAGCAAACACCCCTGGGGTCGTGATCGTTGAGCGGCAAACGAGCACGAACGACTACGACACGCTGCGAACGGGCATCGCGATCGGGCGAGCCATGGAGGCGTCGAGGTATCCGCAGGACAGGACGGTCGTGTTTCCGAGGCCAACGACCGGAACGATGCTCGAACCTGTCGAGACAGGAACACAAGCGGTCGGGTCATCCACGACAGGAACCATTGCCGGGCCGAGCGTGGTCACCAACGGTCGTGAGACCGAGTCGGACGGGCAACACCCAGTCGCGATGAACCAACAAGCAGGTGGCTCGGCGGGAGGAGAAGGTACTGGTTTCCCGTTCGGTGCGGTTCTTCTCGTGGTGGTGGTGATGCTGGCAGCGACTGCCGGGCTCGTCTTCTGGTTTGGTAGGAAACCGAGCGCCACGGGTTCCAGGAGGTATTCGCTGTGAGCTGGGCAAAGACGCTGGGCATGGCGGGTGCATTGCTGAAGAAGACGGTTGGCGTCGACGACAAGACGGCGGACGCCGAAGTGCCGCTGAAGGCCCGCGTAGGCTCAGGGGTCGCATTCAAGCTCACGCCCTTCCTTCGGGCGACGAATGGCTTGGTGCCCAGACCAGGTCCAGTGCAGCTTGTCGTGGCGATCTCCCGAGTTCGAGCTGCGATGGGCGGGTCCGTGTACAGGCTGTACACCAGCAAGGGCGATGAAGAAGGGGAAGCGGAGTCGTTCGTGCAATTGCACGTGGGTTCGAACGGTGAAGTCGACGAACGCGTGTACTTCGTACGGCTGGCAAGGCTCTACCCGACGACCGTCGAGGAGCAGGAGGCTTATGCCGGCGAGCGGGGCGAAGGACTGGGCGAAGCGACTTTCTCGCTGTCCAACGAGCAGCTGCTCGGGACCGGGCTTAGTGCTGGCTCGGTGGCGGCAGCGTGCGGCCAGAGCGGTGTCGTGATGTACGACCGTGCCTGCGGCAACGAGCACGAGCGCTTCGTGAAGCCCTTCACTGGAGTTGAGAACAGGATCGATGACCGGGACGGGTTGAGGGGGCTCAGTCAGGAAGTCGTCTTCATGCCGTATCGAAGACGGCTGGACAGCGGCGCCGAAGAACAGCTCTTGATCTCGACGGAGGTGGTTCGGGATCGGGACGGAGACGCAGGCAAGCGGGAGGTGCACGTCGATTTCATGATCGGCCTCGCGCTGGCGGAGGGTGACCTATCGATTCAGTAGAACCGAGCGCCGTGGCAGGCCGAGTGGCGCCGGTCTAGGAGATCGTGGGTCGCAAGGACCCGAGTTGGAAACTGTTGGAGGAAGAGATCATGGTGATGATGGCTGGATGGTCCCTGACGGGGCGTCTCTTGGCGAAGCACTTCGGAGGTATGGGCGACAGCATCGCCCGAATGATCGCGTCGTTCGACCCCGAGACGGCGACGGAGGCGGATCGGGACGCGCTGGCAGCGAAGGTTCGGCAGGTCGCGGAGACCTTCGCGACGGCAGAGCGCGACTTCCAGCGCGAGCACGGAGACGTGGTGAAGCTGCGCGAACAGATCGCGCAGGACGAGAACGTCGCGGCCGGGCTGGCGGCGCGTCTCGAAGCGAAGGAGATCGACGAAGCGACGGTCGCGATGTTCTGCGACGAACTGGAAGCGGCGAAGGCCCGGCTCCCTCAGGAAGTGCAGGAAGAGTCCGACGCGAAGGCGTTCATGGATGAAATCAAGGCCATCCTGGACGATCTGACCGGCCGGCTCACGCAGTTCGACGCGGAGGCCGCCAAGGCACGTCGCGAGCTGCAGCAAGCCGAAGCGCGCATGGCCACCCAACAGGTGCGAAGCGAGCAGGCGGCGGAACTGGCTTCCTTCAAGGGCGCCACGCCCAGCACGGCGATGGCAGCGCTCAGGCAACGCGCCGAGTCGCTCACCGCGAAGGCCGAAGGCATGCGCATCGTGACGGACATCGCCAACAAGCCGGCGGAGGACCGGGCGAAGATCGATGCCCTCCGCGCCTCGGTGCTGAGTGGCGGGGGCAAGGCGTCATCGGTGCTCGACCGCGTGCGTGCGCTCGCGGCAGCACCGCAAAGGGTGAAGGAAACCTCGGCGGCCTGAACAGGCGAGCGGCTGCACGACGCGCCCCGCGCAGGCTCCAGGTGGGGAACCACCAAGAAGGGGTTTGTGTGGGGCGTTTTCACGTCCTCTTGGCACGTGCAGGAAATGCCGTTCCTGCACAGCTGATTCCGTCGCGTCGCGATGGGCTTGTGCCAAGGAGAAGGAAATGCCCAACGATTGGGTGGATGGTGCGGAGCACTTCGTGCTCGCACAGGGTTCGTGCCTGCGACTGCGCGCAGGCAAGTGGCCGCTGGAAGTCAAGATCGGTGCAGACGATCGAGCGATGGCCGTTGGCGCTTTCGCTCGTCCGGAAGGACGATACGCGCAACCGGTGGCAGACCTGGCGCGGTACCTGGTCGCCGCCGGGGTTGCCTGCCAGGGCATCGATACGCTGCTGCTCGAACAACTCGGTGAAGGTGCGATGGTGCGGGCGCAGGACAGAGCGTTTCGGCAGCACGAGCAACTCGCGGCTGCGTTGCGCTCGCTGGAGTGGATCACGAGCTTCTGCCGCGAGCATCCGGAGTGGTTCGGCAGTTATGACCCCGCGTCTGGTGCAGAGGCCGAGTGGCTCGTCAACGCAGAAGGGCTGCTGACGGAGATCGAGGTGTCCAGGCAGCGTCGTGGCGATACGAGCGAGGACAGGAAGCGGGCCTCGAACGTCATCTACAGCCGCTCCGAAGACGGCTTCTGGTCGAACCGGGATGGCTGGGGAGTTCTCTCCACGGCGACCCTGTTCGAGCCCGACAAACCGCCGGTGAGTATGCCGATGAGCGCCGGCAATGACGCTGAACTGATCGGGTACGCGACCGCGAGACTCGAAGTGGCCCCCCAGCGTTTGTCGGAGATGGTGTTCGACGAGTCGGGCGCCCTGTCGCTGACGGCGCGGCGCATGCTGTTCCGCCTGATGTGGCTTCTCCCGCAATTGGGGCGAGCACCGTTGATCGACTCCCTGCACGTCGAGGTGATCGGCGAGGGAGAGGTGACGTTCATGCTGCGAGACGCGGGAATCGGTATCGACGTGGGGCACATGGTGACCTGTCCGTCGATTTCCGGACCGATGAAGCGTCCGGGCTACCGGCTGTTCACGCTGGAAGTGCGTCCGGGGACTCGTCGTACGCCGCCGGAGGAGGAAGACGTTACAAGGGTGGAGACTCTTCGGGAGGAAGAGCTTCTGGAGCACTTGGGAGCGTGGCTGGCCAAGGAGTCGGTTCAGTGGCTCCCACCGGTTCCGCGCGAACTGATGCCTCCCGAAGCGGTGCTTGAAGAGGTCTGAGAGTCTGCCGGAGCGGGCGACGCGAAAGAAGGGAGTGCTGGTTATCAACCCGTGCAATGGCGTAACTCCACACAAGGTTTGATCCAGCAGTCGCTGGAGCCTTCTTCACTGGAGATCGTCATGCACGTTGCCGAACTGGGTTTCACCGTCGCTTCCGCCACCGTCCACGCTGGTTCCGACCTGATCGACATCGAGACGGTGTTCGGTGAAGAGGTGCAAGCTGCCGTCGCTGAAGCGATCGCAGCCCGCTACTCGGACCTGAACTCGATGCTCAACGAGCTGCACAACATCCGTCTGGTGCGCCAGCACCTCGCTGCCGCCCGCTGGGAAGCCGAACAGGACCAGCACGACTTCAGCCGCCAGCTGGAAACCCTGCAGTACCCGTTGTCGTTCAAGCCGGCCCCGCGCCGTGCCCTGAACGACTAAGCCGACGCACCTGCGCCGACTACGTCCAACCCAAGCTCCTCGACCTCGGTCTTGGAGCTTTTTTTTCGCCTGATCGGCCAGTATCGAAGGTGATGGGATGCGCGCCCGCGGCGCCCGCGCGACCGAGGTGAGGCTGGTGACTGAGCGGCGGGCTCGTGGGGCGCAGGGCCATAGACGGAGGGACACCGTACCTTCACCCCAGGGGTGGCTGCCCCGTTCTCCTGCTCGCAATGTGGAAGAGGCAAACCTCGGGATCGCTGTCGCCGCAAGGAATAGCGCTCCACAAGGTGTTTGAGTGTGCATACCGCACACGCACCCAGAACCTGCTCGACAGCCGCCTTTGCGCGTTTGAGCAGGTCGTGGCCCCGCCACTCTGCACAACGTGTCATTGCGCGTGTCGGGCTCCAACAAGGAGCTTGATCATGAAACAGGAAGAGGACGAGAAGACCATTTCTCTGTTCGACGCTGCAGAGTTGGAGGGGCCTTCGCTCGAAGAGCTTGCAGCCAAGGCGCGTCTTGCAATTCGTCAGGTGTTCGAAGAAGGACGCCCCGCTGTGATCGGTTATTCGTCCGGCAAGGACTCGACCGTCGTGGCCAATTTGGTTCTCATGGAGGCCAAGCAGTGTGTCGCGCAAGGGTTGAACGTATTCGTCGTCGTGACGACTTCGGACACCCTGATCGAGAACCCGGAGATCAGCGAGCACGTCAGGCAGGAGCACAAGAAGATGCGTGAGTTCGCGAAGGAAAACGGCATCCGCCTCCAGACAATGATCGTCGAACCTTCGATTCTCTTGAGCTGGCAAGGGAAGATTCTGTCGGGGCGTGGACTCCCCAGCTGGCCCGGAGGTTCAACCGACTGCTCACAAGACCTGAAGGTGTCGGTGCAACGGACTGCCAGGCGCAAGCTGTTCAAGGCGATGAAGAAGAAGGGGATGCTGGAGCCTGTGACCCTCTTGGGGCTGCGATTCGATGAGTCGGAGCGTCGAGCGATGCGCATGAAGCTGCGTGGTGACCGCGCTGATATCCCACGCAAGAACAAGGACGGCGAACTGGTGCTGAGCCCGATCGCGTTCTGGACGGACCTGGACGTGTGGGAGTACATCGGCAACGTCACATCAGGACTCTGGCCCGGGTTCTCCGACATGAAGGAGGTGACGCGCATCTACGCCGACGCCGGTGGTACCTCGTGCGCCGTGGTGTCAGACTCGATCTTCGAGGGAGGGAGCAAGCGCAAGAAGGGAGGATGTGGCGCTCGGTTCGGCTGCAGCCTCTGTCAAGCCACGGTTGATGTCTCGCTGACGAACATGGTGGAGTACGACCCGAGGTACGCCTACGCGAAACCTCTGGTCAAGCTCAACACCTTGATTCGAAACACGAGGTACGACTGGTCGAAGCGGCATTGGATAGGCCGCACGATCAAGGCGGGCTTCGTGGCCATCGAGCCCGATACATACCATCCGGACTTCCTCCGGACACTGCGTCGATGCATGCTGCAGATGGACTACGACGAGCGGCAACGCGCGATGAGTGCCGGCGAACGGCCGAAGTTCCAACTGCTGCCGCTGGAGATGATGATCGCGATCGACGCGCTTCAGAATCTGAACGGAGTGTCTCGGCCGTTCGAAGCGTGGGCCGACCTGCGCGCGATCGAGAGCGGCGTGCGTTACGACGTACCCGAGGTCGAACCGGTACCCCCTCAGGAGATGCCCGAAACCAAGTTCCTGTACGTCGGAAACGACTGGGACGCAGAGTTCGGGCGACCGGTGCAAGGTCTGCGTTCGGCGTATGTGGAGGCGCTGACAGAAGACAGCGGCTGCGGGTACGACTTGCGAGAACTTCGCGACGGGCACACCGTCTGGGACATCGAGACAGGAAAAGGCTTCGATGTGGACAGCGAATCGGCGTCTCTCGTCGAGGACTTCGAGAAGTCGGAACTACTCAAGAAGCATGACGCCTGGACACACAACCCAGGGGGCATCTGCGCGGGGTACTACTGGTACGTGCAGTACGGCGTGCTGCTGTTGGACCATTCGCAGATCGCGTTCCACGACATGGTCGCGCGACGGACGAAATGGAAGGACCTTCACGGGCTGACAACGGACTACTCCATCGAGGAAGTCTATGGTCGGGCTGTTCGGTTCGCTGATCTGCCGGATGACGCGCGCAAAGCGTGGGCGTCGAAGGCCACGGACACCGGTTCACAGACCGATTTCCTGTCCGTGCTGGACGAGACCGTTCGCGAGATCGACTCGCTCGTTGCGTAGAACCGCAACCGACCCCCCCAAAGCTCCGCGTGTGCCATCTGGCCTCCGGAGCTTTTTTTTTCGCTATGCGCGGACCTTCATCGAGATTTGGTCGTACTCATAAGTTGCAAGCTTCGGAGATACTCGGCCATCGTGAACTTCGCCATGTTGGGGTGATCCAAGGTGGCACTTCAATTTCGCCGCGGAGGCCCATGGGTACGATTGGCTTGAAGTCGCAGATTGATCGCAATACCGCCGCGAACGCCTTCGAGCGCCGGGTGAGAGCCGATCTGTACGAACGCCGATGGATGAGATTGCACGCGATGATCCTCGGCGCTGTGACACTGGGAATGTGTTGGGGCATCTCCTGGCTGTTGCTGAGGGCCGGATTGGAGAACATCGCCCTTCGTCACGCGGGCGCGATGGTTGGGGCGTACTACGGCTACTTGGGGCTGGTGTACGTCTGGTGCACGCGTTTGCTGGCCACGCGGACCGAGATTCCGGCTGATGTGGCGTTGGACGCAGCTGATCTTGCGATCGACGCTGCGAGCTACGTGAGACTGCCTTCGGCTGGCCTCGGAGACGTGGCCTCTTCAGCGGGGGACGCCGCTGGAGGGGCGTTTGATTTGCTGGCTGGAGCAGACGAAGGGGTGGTGGTGGCCGTGCCGCTGATCGTCGTTCTGGGCGTCGCGTCGCTCCTCGCCGCTGCTCTTGGCTTTGCGGTATTCGGACTGTTCGGCGTCGACGTATTGATGGGCGTGGCGGTCGAGATCGCCTTCGCGTCGGCCGGAGGTGCCCTGGCTTTCAAGGCGGAACGCGAGGGGTGGCTCTCACACGTGGTTCGACGCACGGCCGGCCCGATGGCGATCGTGTTGGCGTGCACCGTTGCCGCAGGGCTAGCGATCGGACACTGGTTTCCGCAAGCGAAGACGCTCCCCGAGGTCGTGCGTAGCGTCACGCACCAGCAACGCTAGCGACTCAGGGGGAAGAGGTGGCCGGGAAGCTGGTGCCGGCGATGGCCAGAAGCCCAAAAGGCAGCATCAGCTGGTTCGGGTCGGGGGAGTCAGGCTGCTTCGTCCGACCGCGTCGAGTCGACGGGGTGTTGGCGAGGCGTGTTCCCGCCGAATGAGTCCTTCTGTCACCTCGTGCCTGGCGAGGCCTCGATGCGCGAGCGGCAGGTGCGGATGGCGCCGCCGCAACACCAGTGGGCAGGATTTCATCAGTGCGTTGCAGCAGAGCCTGCCCGGCGATGCCAGCTGCCACCTGGTTGTACAGCGGCATGGACCGACTGGCGAGCCATTCTTCTCGGGTGATCTCGAACTCCTGCAGTTCGACCTGGCCGCCCGACTCGTGGTTTCGGAAGACGATCTTCGTCGGTTTCATACCGGTCGCTTCCATCAGCTTGAGCGAACTGCGGTTGTCGGGTGAGGCGGCACCGACCAACCGAGGTACATCGCTCAGCTCGAAGGCGGCGTCGATGCAGGCGCGGCCCAGTTCGAGGCTGTACCGGCCATGCCAGTAGCGATCCGAGGTCCACACGCCCATCTCGGCCCACTCTGGGTTGGCAGCGTAGGGTTGGAAACGGAAGAGGCTGACCCATTCCCCCGTGTCCTTGATCACGACGGACAGGGCTGTGAGACGACCCCGGCGTGCCGCAGCAAGGATGCTGTCGATACGCTTCAGGACGGAGACATCGTCCTCAGGCTGCGACCAGAGAAGCGACTTGTTGAACAGCGGGTTTCGGGTGGCTTGGAAGAGTGGCCAGGAGTCAGACAAGCTGACCTGGCGGAACGCGAGCCGCTTGAGGTAGACACGTTCGAAATGTTCAGAAAGTGAATGAAAGTCGACCGCCACTGTGACCCCCTGGCATCAGAATGTGCGATTGTCGACTACTTGTACTCGTTTGTGAAGAACGAGAGCTTCAGAAGATGCCAAATCTGGTCGAAACGATCAGATACTTGAGGGAGCCGGAACACCTTCTATGCGCAGAGACGCCGAGGAACTGCTGCTGCAGCCACTGATGACCCCCGTCGACCTGAACCAGCTGATCGCCGAAGCGGGCGAGGCGGTTGTTCACGTGGACAGCAGCTGGGTCGTTCGATACGCCAACTCGGTGTATGCAGCAAACCTCAACCTGTCGATCGAAGAAGTTGTAGGACGCACACCGTTCGACTACTCACCGAACTTCCGTCGAAGCATCTTCTACGACGCGATCGAATACTGCCGCCAAAACCGAACGCCCATCAGCAGGATAGGCTACTCGACGGTCCTGAACCGGTGGTTGATGGTGCGGGTGTTCCCCGTGTCGAACGGTGGCATGGTGATGCTGGCCAACGACGCTTCGGAAAGTGTCGTCAAGGACTACAACCTGGCGCAGCAGTCGGTCAGGGACCCGCTGACGAACCTCGGGAACAAGCTGGCGATGGAGCAGAAGGCTGGCCGGCTGATCGCCAAGTCGGAACGTTTCTCGATGATCGTCCTCGGACTGGATCGGTTCCGTGATGTGAACGATTCGCACGGGTACGCGACGGGCGACATGGCACTGCTCGAAGTTGCTTCGCTGTTGCAATCCGCCACGGTGGGTGGTGAGACTCTGTACAGGATCAGCGGGGACGAGTTCGCGGTTATTCGCGAAGGCGAGGCCGATGGCGCCGCGGAACGCGCGGTCGTGTTCCTCGAAGCGGTAAAGAGGCCGATCGTCCTTTCTGGCATCCGCATCGTCCTGGGTGCATGTGCAGGGACGGTGGTGTGCCCACAGGACGGCAACGAGTACGAGGTCTTGCTGAAGCGAGCAGGCCTGGCGCTCAGGGACGCGAAGAAGAATGGGAGAGACGCGATCGCGCCCTACCGCGCGGAGCTTGAACTGGCTTCCAAGATGCGATCGGTCCTCGAATCCGAGCTGCGTCTTGCGTTGGAAGGGAGCCAGTTCTCGCTGATGATCCAGCCCAAGGTTTCGCTGTCAGACGGGCGCGTCGTCGGCGGAGAGGCGCTGATCCGATGGGCACACCCCAAGCGCGGCTTGCTGGCGCCCGGAGCTTTCCTGGGCATTGCCGAGACGATGGGGGCCATGGGCGCGATTGACCAGTGGGTGATCAGACACGCGCTGAGGCACTGCGGGCAGCTGAGGAAGGCTGGGCACAATGTGCCGCTCAGCATCAATCTCTCGGTCGACTCCCTGTGCGACCTGTATCTTGCGGAACGGATCGGCGCTGCGTTGGAGGAGGCTGATGTGCCGCCAAGCATGCTGGAGATCGAGATTCCAGAGGGCGCCTTGATGCACGATGTCAAAGCCAGCGGGAAGGTTCTGGAGCAACTCCACGAGATGGGCGTCCGAATCAGCATCGACGATTTCGGAACTGGATACTCGTCGTTCGCCTACCTGGCGCAGTTCCCAGTTCATGCGCTGAAGATCGACCGCTCGTTCGTGAACGAAATCAGTTCGAGCGAACCGAGTCGCAAGATCGTCCGCGGCATCGTCAGGCTTGCTCACTCGCTGTCGCTGGAGGTGGTTGCGGAAGGTGCAGAGACGGAAGGGCAGGTCGCGCAGTTGCGCAGAATGAAGTGCGACACGGTTCAAGGCTATGTCGTGTCCAAGCCGGTTCCGTGGGCGGACTTCAAGCGTTTCGTCGAAGAGAGCAACAAGGTGGCGGCACCCAATCCGATGTCCATCTGATGATGGGGCGGGTTGGCTATGATGCGCTACCGCGCGAGATGTGCGTGATGCCGGGGTAAGCTCCAAAGTGACTTCCACTCGTTCCTGGGACGGTCCAAGGCTGCATGGTGCGTCTCTTGGCAGGATGAGGTGCTGAACCGCCAACAGTCGACAACGTTCGGACTGCTCTGTGCCTCGGCAATCGTTGTCCTCGACTTTTTCATCGTCTTGGCATGCGTCCCGGGGTTCAAGTCATCCCTTGGCGCGAGCGAGGCTCAGACACAACTCGTTCTGGCCGCGTACGCGATAGCCAACGCGAGCGTGCTGGTGTTTGGCGGTCGCCTGGGTGACCTCCATGGAAGGGTGCGGGTACTGCGGTTCGGTTTGGTGGCATTCGCCGTGTCGTCGGCGGGCTGCGCTCTGGCAGCCTCGCCGTGGGCACTGATTGCTGCAAGAGTGGTGCAAGGGCTCGCCGGTGCTTTCATCCAGCCTCAGGTGCTGGCGTTGCTCTCGGGGAGCGTCGCCGCAGAAGCGAGGGCGCGCGTGTTCGGCCTATATGCGGCTGCGATGGGCTTGTCGGGGATCGTTGCCCAACTACTGGGCGGTGTGCTCGTTGAACTGCTGCCCGTCGACCTCGGCTGGAGGGCATGCTTCTTTGCTGCAGTGCCGCTTTGCGCAGCGTCTGTCGTTCTCACCTTGCGAATGGTCGACGAGCAGTCCGCCAAGCGAGGTGACGAAGCGCTCGATCTGATCGGTTCGGGTCTTCTGGTGGGCGCCGTGGGTTGCATCTGCACCTTTCTGACGATGGGCAGGGAGCAAGGATGGCCGGCGTGGTCGTGGGTGGCGTTGGCGGTCGGTGGCTTGAGTGCTCTGGCTTTCGTTCAGTGGCAACGGGTCGGTTGGCAAGGCGCTGCGCCTCGAATCGTGCCGAAGGGGGTGGTGGGGTTTGCTGGGTTTGGATCGGCGCTCATCTGTGTTCTGTCGTTCTTCAGCGGGGTAGCGTCGCTCTACTTCTTGCTGGCGCTGGCCTTGCGGATGCATGCAGGGTTCAGCCCGTTGCAAACGGGCCTGCTATTCGGATGGTTAGGCGGCTGCTTCGTGTGGGCGTCGATGTCGAAGAGCTTGAGAGGCGTATTGGGGAAGAGGTGGGTATCGGCAGGAAGTTTGCTGCTGGTGGCGGGACACGTGGCGTTCGGGCTTGCCTTCGCTTCAACCGAACGCTGGTTGAAGATCGGCGTCCTATTCGCATGCGCGCTGGAAGGGCTAGGACTGGGAGTCATCATGGGTCCGCTGATGGCGCTGGCGTTGTCGGCGGTGGCCAAGGAGAATGCCTCTGTCGGCGGCGGGCTTGCGACGGCTACGCAGCAAGTGGGCAACTCGTTGGGAGTTGCTCTGATCGGTCTGGCGTACTTTGGGAACGGCCGGGGCGATGTGGGCTCGATCACGGGTGCAGTCGGGTACCTGACCGTGACCGTCGTGGTTTTTGCCGTGGTCATGTGGAGCCGCAGCAGCGGGACGGCGCAACGGCAGCCAAGTTGATCATCCGCGTTGTATAGAAACAGCATCCGGTAGGATTGAGCCTTCGCTCGGCTCCTCCTGCGGCAATGAAGAAAGTCGTCAACGGCGTCGCGTTCGTCTTGGCTTTGGTGCTGCTCTTCGAGGAGTGGCTATGGGACCACCTGAAAGCGGCCGTGCGCCGCTTAGTGGCAGGCGCGGCGTTCAGGCGAATGGAAGTGGGTTTGCAGGCGCTGGGACCTTGGCCGTCGGTCCTGGTGTTGGCGTTACCAGCCGCGGTCCTCGTGCCCTTCAAGCTGGCAGCTTTCTGGTTCATGGCTCAAGGCCGGGTGGGCTTGGGCGTACTGGTCCTCGTGGCCGCAAAGCTCGTGGGAACCGGACTGGTGGCTTACTTGTTCGACATCGTGCGCCCGAAGGCCAGGCAGCTCGCGTGGTTCGATTGGGGCTACGTGCGTGTCATGGAGTTGCTCGATGCGTGCAGACAGTGGGTGGGTCGGCAGCCTGCCTACGTACGGGCGAAGGTTGCGGTGCGTGGCGCACAAGCTTGGGCCTGGGGCTTCGTTAGACGTTCAAATGGTGGCTGGGTGTCAGCGCTCGGCCGAAGGGTGAGGGCTGCCAGGCGCGTGGCAAGGCGCGCGTACGCAAGCGGCCCGGCCGAGTAGCTTCCGAATCGAGCTGCGACACTGTCGCTTGGTGCACAGGAAGCTGAGCGCTTCTGAGTAGCGTCAGGAGGGCCAACGGCGCGGTATTGCCACTCCCTGGTGGCTACGCTCCGGAGGCCCCACAACGCCGGAGAAGCACAGCAGAGGATGACCAGCCGTACCCGCCGGCACCACCACCACACACACCCACGCGCGTGCTGCGTGGTTCGAGGTTGATAGGCCGTGCAGGCGATCCCTTTTCGCAAAGTCGGAAGTCGTGCTTTCGCATGACGCTTTGCTGAGAAGGAGAGTCACATGTTTTCGATGGCAAGGACCCAGCTGGTTGCCAGCATGGCCTTGGCGCTGGTGGGGATCAACAGCGGCGTGCCGGGCTCATGTCGGGAACTGCTGCTGCTGGCCAACATGCTGCCCCAGGACAGCCCCAGGCCGAGCAACCGACGCGCGAGCACCAGGGCCGGTGTCGCGAGCAAGAAGCGCCGCAGCGCTCGCGGGAAGAAGCACCACCGCGAGAAGCGCAAGGCGCGGGGCTAGTCCCATGAAGCTGATCCAAGAAACGGACCGGTTCAAGGTGCGTTCTGACAGCCTCGGGGCGCTGGTTCAAGTCACGCGCAAGTCCGACGGTGCTCGCGTCACGCTGGAAGGCGAGGATGCGGCCGATCTGCTGGACAAGCTGAAGGAGGCATCGTCCTCGGCCGTTCAGGAGTTCTGGATCGACGCCTGGTCGTCGAGTTTTGTGGTGGAGGGTGGCGTCGCAAGACCGGCTCCCGTCGCCTCTGCGATGCCAAGTCAAAGGAGAAAGAGCCATGCGACACGTGGCGGCAAGCAACAACAACGGCGTGGCCGTGATCGCGGCGTTCATCCAAGCAGGTGACGCCGCAGTTCGTGGTCTGCGCGAGCGGATCGAGAACGTGAGGTACTGCCCGTCAGAGGTGGCAATCGCTCGTGGGGTCGAGTGCATCGACTTTGTGTTCGATGGGGAACCGCATCGGGCACCGCTGCAGGGCCGCATGAGCGACGCGGTGATCGGGTTCTCGGTGGAAGCTGACCGCAAGGTTGCGCTCTCGCTGATGCTCGACGGCCTGGCGGAGAAGGTGGCTGAAGCGCACCAAGGAGATGCAACATGAAGGCGTTCTACGCGAACGGGACGCCGGACCTCGATGGCTGGTGTCTGGGCGAAGAAGTCAAGTCGCTGAAGGACGTGAAGGTTGGTGACGTGCTGCTGCAGCTCTGCCACCAGTTCAAGGCGCAGAATCTGTGCCGGATCACCTCGCTCGACAAGGTGGACTTCCGAGGTCCCGACGCGATCCGGTATGCGGTCTTCGTCGACCCGGACAACACGGACGAATTGCGTGCACCTGGAGATGCGGAGTTCGCGATCTGGTGCCACGACCTGAAGTCCAACTGGCAAAGCTACTACCGGGTCTCGCGAGAGAGGCCTGCGATGAAGCTGTCCGGAGCGGGTATCCGGCGCCTCATGCGCCAACACAAGGTCAAGATGCGCGATCTGAAGGCCAGACACGGCATCACGCTCAAGCGGATTCGCGAGGTGCGGGCTTCAGGTGTCCGAGGCTTCAACGCCGAGGAATGGTTCAAAATGATCACCGGAGAATGGCCCGACACAGGTTGGAGCGAGAAGCAGATTCGACGCAAGGTCCTTCAGACGGAGCAGCCCAGTTCCAACCCGGCATGACCGGATGTCCCTCCCCAACCCGCGAGTCTTCGACTGGCGGGTTTTTTGTTTTGGTACTGGCGCAAGTTACTTTCAGTCCCACTAAAATATTGGGAGCACAGTTTCAAAGGCCCAGGGCCGACTCGTGCTCTCCGACCAAGTCCGTGTAGAGTTGGCCGGCACTCTCCACAATCTCACGTGCCTCATGAAGTGTGCCTACACAGGTGACAGTGATGCATTGATCGAACGTGCCAGAGACCTTGGAGTTCGAGTCAGGGCGATAGACAGGCCAACGTCGGCCGAAGAGTGGTCGCAATCGGCCAAGAGCTGCGATGTGCTGCTGGTCACGGATGCCGACGTGGGTTCCGAAGCATTCTCGGCGGCCGACCTGGCGGCGGCCAGAACGTTCGGACAGGTCGTGGTCTACTTGGGCGAGTCGACGCAACGACTCGACTTGATCCGCTCGCGTGCATCGGCGCCGTCTACCGTGGTTGTGCAAGTAGCCGGGGCCGACACGGGGATTCGCGTCGCGGCATCGATCCGCGAGGTCTGGCTGCAACTGGAGGCGAAAACTGGATACGCGTCGCCCGTGGGGGACAGGACGCGATGGCTGGTCCAGGCATCGGCCGCTGACTTCGTCGTGAGCGTATGCGATGCGCACGGCACCTTCTTGTACGTGAACCGGCAGTTCGAGGAACTCACCGGGTTGGCCAGTGCCGAGGTGGTCGGGTCGTCGGTGTTGACCTTCGCTGCAAGAGTTCAGGACAGACGAAGGTTCGCGCAGATGTGGCAGGCCATCAGCAGTGGCCGAGTCTGGAGAGGCAGGCTGAGCAATGTGAGGCCGGACGGTAGCGTGTACTGGGTCGATCTGACCGTGATCCCGGAGCTGGGTCAGTCTGGTTCGCCTCACAGGTACTTCGCCATCTACGGCGATGTGACCGAAGCAGTGCGGGGAGAGGCTGAGTTGAGGGCTGCAAAGGAGGCGGCCGACAGTGCCAACGCAGCGAAGTCTGACTTCTTGTCGAGCATGAGCCACGAGCTGAGAACGCCATTGAACGCGGTGATCGGTTTCGGCCAGCTGCTGCGGGAAGATCGGATGATCAAAGGCTCGACTCGATTAAGCATGTTCGTCGAGCAAATCTGCAGCGGAGGCGAGCATCTGCTGCAGCTCATCAGCCAAGTGCTGGACCTGGCCCGATTGGAGGCAGGTCGCGTCGCGATCTCGATGGAGCAGGTCGACGTGGATCGGGTGGTCAATGAGTGTGTGAACCTCGTGAAGGGCGTCGCCAACAAACAGGGTGTGATGGTCTACGTCCACGCCTTCTCGGACAGCGACGACGAGGTTTACGCCCATGCAGACTTCACCCGGCTGAAGCAGGTGCTGCTGAACCTTCTTTCCAACGCCGTAAAGTACAACTGCCAGGGCGGGCAGGTCTTGGTCGACTACGGATGCAGCGGAGATGAAGTCACGATCGCGGTGCAAGACACTGGGATCGGTGTTCGTCTGGAGGATCGCGACCGCCTGTTCACCCCTTTCGAGCGACTGGGCCAGGCAGGGGGGAACATCGAAGGCTCGGGCCTGGGTCTGGCGTTGAGCAAGCGTCTGATCGAGGCGATGGGGGGTAAGCTGACCTACGCCCCTGTCGAGGAGGCCGGCCCGGTTGGTTCTGCAATGTCGGGAAGTCGGTTCGTTGTTTCAGTACGCAAGGCCAAGCCAAGGCCGGTCGACTTCGGTGCCGTCTCGCAACTCACGGAACTCGACGGCTACGCCGATCCAAAGCACTTGCTCTACATCGAAGACAACCCGTCGAACACACTGTTGATGCGGAACCTGCTCGACGTGTTCGAGAACGTCGAACTGGATTGCGCGTCGACTGCAGAGATCGGGCTGGCGATGACTGAGGTTCGATGTCCAGACGCCATCATCATGGACCTCAATCTTCCCGGGATGAACGGCTTCGAAGCGTTGAAGAAGCTGCGCGCCAACGATGCGACTCGGCATGTGCCAGTTCTTTGCCTGACGGCAGATGTCATGCGACTGAAGAAGGACAGCAGCGAAAGCTTCGATGAGTTCATGACCAAGCCGGTTCGAATCAAGGAGCTGCGCAGGGCACTGGAGCGCATGCTGAAGACGGGGTTGAAGCCAAGGAGTGAGGGTGTCGGACCTAGAACCTATCTCGATCGTCTGCGATCTTTCGGAGACGAATAGCGGCATCCCGGAACGTTTGCGAGCGATGCCGAACGTTCAGGTGGAACTGGTGCGCCTGGAGGCGGGGGACTACCTGATCGGTACAGGCGACAAGCAGATTGCCATCGAACGGAAGTCGTGCCATGACTTCTGCGCTTCGATCGTCTCTGACGGGCGACTGATGCCACAGGTCAAGATGCTGAACGCGCAGTTCGATCGCGTGTTCATACTGATCGAGGGAGCCTCGATCTACGACACCAACTTCTCGATGCAGCTGGCGGCGCTGCACGGCGCCATGAGTTGGCTGACGGTGCTGGAGGGCGTGTGCCCCGTGTATTCGCGCAACCCGGTGGAGAGCGCAAGCCTGATCGCCACGATGGCCAGGCACGCGACCCAAGGGCTGGGGTATGAGATTCCGTTGAGGTCTGGGAAGCCGAAGGCCATGGAGGTGATGCAGCAGTACCTTCTGGAGGGCCTGCCTGGGATTGGGCCGGGCAAGGCGAAGGCGCTGGCTGCACACTTCGGTTCACCCGTGGCGGTCTTTGCGGCCAGCGAGGCAGCACTTGCCGCTGTGCCGGGGATGGGCCCCAAGGGAGCGAAGAAGGTGTTCGAGGTACTCCACGCGCCCTGGGGCGGTTAAGCGGCTATCTCACTTCGATGAGCGACTTGTTCGGTCTCAACATGGGCGCAGTGATCTCCGACTGTGGGCTGTACCGCTACGCGCTGTGGCGCATCTGGGACGAGAGCCTGCCTCTGTGCGTGTTCATCATGCTCAACCCAAGCACTGCGGACCACGAGACGGACGATGCCACGATCACGCGATGCAAGCGGAGGGCGATGGCTTTGGGATGCGGAGGTCTGTGGGTGGCCAACCTCTTTGCGTTGCGGTCGAAAGACCGCTCGGCGCTCAAACGTGCTGTGGACCCGGTCGGGCCCGACAACGACCGCCATCTTGTCGATGCGGCCAAACGTGGCAGCCGTGTGATCTGCGCTTGGGGCGCCGACGGCAGCCTGAACAACCGAGACCGGGATGTGGTGCGGCTGCTCAAGGCATGCGGCGTGAAGCTCCAGGCCCTTGCAGTCAATGGCGATGGCTCACCAGCTCACCCGCTGTACCTGGACTATGGGCTGGCCCCGACGGACTACCACTTGAGTGAATCTTGAGGGCACGAAGAGGCTACAGTGATGAATCAACAACGACAAAGACGCGACAGGACACAACGATGAGCCAACTCCTGGATGGAAATGTGACCCCGAACGCCTTGTCCGTGGCGTGTTGCCTTGATGTCGCGTTGATCACGGACCTGTCGGGGGACGCTGAAGAGGTGAAGCCGGAAGTGGTCTACGGACTAGGCTCGAAGGGGGACCCCGAGGCGGGCCTGCCGGGCTACATGATAACCCCATGGTTCAAGAACATCGCAGAGCTAGAGCAGTTCTGCGGAGAGCATGCAGCGAAGTACCTGGAGATTGCCGAGGACGACGCGCTGCCCGACCGTTGGTTCTGGGAGTAGATGGGGGTGAAGAAGGTGCTCAACGCCGTTCTGGAAGGCAGAAGCAGGAGACGGCGACCGGCAGCTTGGAAGTTGGTATTGCTGGCCTGTGCGATCCCACTGGTTGGACGAGCCGTCGGCGACATGCAGGACTTCCATGAGGCCCAACGCGTTGCGGCGCGGGCGGTCGACGGGAGCGGGCAGCCACAACGAGTGATGTATTCGACCAACTGGCTCGCTCGCCCGTATACCAACGCCAGACTGGCGTTCCTCCCCACGCGCGAGGTTTGGGTGGAAGACAGGGTATTGCACGAGCGGTGGTTGGTCCGAGAAGTTCGAGTCGGCGAGGTGATCTTCTGGACCAGGCTGACGACGGTCTACAACGGGATCACCACGTGAGCCGATCCACTGGCGCCGAGCGGACAAAGGGCGCTGGTCGGCGCGGCTTCGATGCGTTGTTCTCTTTGAAGCGACCGTGCGGGAACTGTCCGTTCCTCAAGGTAGGCGCCATCGATCTGGCGCCAGGTCGGCTGGAAGGAATCGTTCGTCAGTTGCTGGACAACGACTGGACGACCTTCAGTTGCCACAAGCATGTCCACCACCCGAGCACTGGCGGGGAATGGGGCGAGGAGGGCGACTACAGCCCTTCAGGCAGGGAAGGCCACTGCATGGGTGCAATGGCGTTCTTGCAAAAGGTCGGGCGCCCGAACGTGCCGATGAGATTGGGCTACCTGAACGGAAAGCTCCAGCTGGCTGATGTCGAAGCGTGCATGGCTGACGTGATAGACGATGTGGCCACGCAGGCTGTTGCGCAAGCCGGTGGAACAAGGCCGAAACGGTCAGCGTCAGGCCGTCGGGTCTGAGAAGCGAGATCAAGGCTCTTTGAGAGGGAGAGCAGCGGACCGACTGCTGTCTCTTGGCGCCATAGGTGCTGCTCAGGGTAACGTGCAAAGGCGAGGGATGCCTGGCAGTCGGAGCGCTAGCAGGGACACCCGTGATGCTTGATGCTCTTCGGGCACCTTGCGCCGGGCCAAACGCCGAGTGGCGCCGGCTTACAGGACTTCTGAACCGGAAGAGCGGCGAATGAGAGTGCGAAGCAGATCGTGGGGAAGTAGTCGTCGCAAGGCCTCAGCAACATGGGTGGCCCGTGTCACTCTGTAGCGCGCCCGCGGGCGATGACTTTGGAGACAGCGAAGCACGACGGTTGCGACGACCTCTGGATCGACGGTTCCTGGAGATGCGGGGCCGGGCTTGCCCAGGCGCTTGATGGTGGCTTCGTAGGCTCCGCGGTAGCTGCTCGACTGCCAATCGATGGATGACAGCAACGACTGCAGCGAGGCGGCGCGAAAGTTCGTGAGGACCGGTCCAGGTTGGACAACAGAGACGAAGAAGCCTCGGTGTGCCAGCTCCAGGCTAAGAGTGTCTGCAATGGACTCCATGGCCGCCTTAGTGGCCGAGTAAAGGCCACGCATCGGCATCGGGAGGATGGCCAGAACACTGGAGCACCAGACGATCTTGGCGCCAGGCAATAACAGGTCGTTCTTGAGCAGGCCCTGCAACAGCTGCAGATGGCCGAACAGATTGACCTGGAATTGTCGCTGGACGCACTCGGTGGGTAAGTCTTCGATAGCGCCAGCAGCGGCATAGCCGGCGTTGAGGAAGACCGCGTCGAATCGGCGCTTGGGCCTGGCGTTCGCGATGCGATCTAGCGCGCCAGCGATCGACGACGGCTGACCGAGGTCGAGGGGCATCACCTCGGCACCGGCAAAAGACAACTGCTCAGTGCTCGTAATGCGCTGACAACAGATGACATCCCACCCGTGCTGTCGCAACAGCAGCGCAGTTGCTAGGCCGATACCCGAAGAACACCCTGTGAGCAGGGCGCAGCTCGGTGCCGAAACGCTCACGGCTCCAGGTGATACTTGGTGAGGATGCGAAGGGCTTCGGGGCCACGCATGAAGGCCACGAACTTCTCGGCAGCCGGTGCGTTCTTGCTGCCTGGGAAGAGGAAGAGGTAGGACTCTTCATAGGCCGCATCCACGTCGCTGAGAGGCATCGGGATGAACTTGAACTTGCCTGGGAATCGGTCTTCAAGGTACCGCTGGCTTTGGAGGTACTGAACGCCCACGTCCTCGCACTTGGCGAGGATGCGGGCCGGGATGCTGCGGTGATGACGCTGCTGGCTGACGCCGAAACGCGCGTCCTTCATCGCGTGGAGAGGTTCGGTGCCTTCGGGGGCGCCATAGGCCTTGACCAGGGGGTGCGTGAGTGGCTGCTGGCCCGGGATGACGATCCTGAGGCTGCGATTGGCGATGATGGCCTGCGCGTCGGTGCCCGTCACCCGGTTGTCGTCCGCACGTGCGATAAGCACCATGCCGTGAACGCGGGAATAGGAACCCCGCATCTGATACTTGCGCTTGATGAACCCGGAGTTGGCGTCCTGCTCCAGCGCCGCCACCATGCTCTGAGCGCCCATGAACACGTCGGGAAAGAACGGTCGGTCCTTGCCGAAGGCATTCCCTCCGTTTCGAAGCACCATGTGCGTCTTGGCGGGCGGAAGCGCGGTCCAGCTGACCTTCTGGCCGGGATTCAGGCGCTCGAACTCGGCTGCCAGCTCCGGCGCTGCGACGAAGCGATTGCCGTGGAACATGACGTTCAGCGTCGCGCCCTCGACAATGGAAACGTCCGGGTCGTCGGCGCCGGGTTCCGCCGCGATGTCACCGGCACACGGTGTGGCTTCGAAGAACGGGGGCCTGCCAGGGACGCCGGAAGCTGCGGCGGCCGAGGCGGCAAAGACAGGAGAAGGCGAGGAAAGCTTCGAAGACGTTCCGCCGACCAACTGGGCCAGCGCCAGCGTCGAGCCGATCGTCAGCGCGATCGCTGGCACGGCGTGGAGTACATGGCGGAGCGACTTCTTCATGCTGATCTGCTTTCAGGTGGTGGTCGGCAGCCCGGCCTTCTTGAGCCTGGAACGGAGTTGCCTCACGGTGGACTGTGCTTGCCTCAGTTGGCTGACCGCGATTTCGATGCCTTGGCTGACGTTGGGCTTGCCGTCCTCATTGCCCAGCTTTGCCAAGAAGTCGTAGGTGCTACGGAGCACGGCGACCGACCGCTTGATCTTGACTTCGGAGGGGTCCTTCGGGGGCCTGCCGATCCGCTTCGCAGGAGCAGCCTTCGCCACCTTGACGGTCTTCGAGGGCTTCTTCGGGTTGGTTGTCGCAGTCATGATTGCCGTCCAGATTTTAGTTTCGGTGTGGCTATAACACGCCTTTTGGTGCCATCGAAATTATGGCACCGTGGCTGGCTCGTTCTTCCGGAACGAACGCGCTGCGCATGTTTGTGAGAACGTCGCACGGGTGATACTGGCCGAAGAGCCGAAGTGGAGCCAGGCGTGATGATGCTGATCGGGTTGATCTGGGCGGCATTCGCCCCTTTGCTGTTGGTACCGGTGGTGGTGGTCTTTCGATTCGCAATCAGGTCGCGCTTTCCGCGAGGCCTTGCCTGGGCGGTTGCGCTTGGCTGCACGCTGGCGCCGGTGGCGCTCGTCTGGGCGTACGGCCGGGTCGAGTTCGAAGGCGTCTGCGACCAGGAAGCCAAGGCGCAAATCCTGAGGACCGCGATTGCCGACGGCATCTTTCTGAACTCAATGACCGCCAACTCCTTCGGGATGCGGTACCTCCAGGAGGAGGGGTTCGAGTGGATGGAGGCTCCGAGCATCTACAAGCGAGGCTCGTTCACGCGGTACAGCAGGAAGTCAGGGGGCGGGATCGCCGAGGCGGAGGTCCCCGGGCCGGTCAGCGCGAGATTCGAGGTCCGTGAAGAGCACTCACGGCCCTTAGGGCACACCAGCTTGACGCTCGTGTCAGTAGTCGACCGGGAGATGGGCGAGGTGATAGCGCGAGCGGGAAGCGCGACCTTCGACGGCGGCGGCGTCAAGTGGGTGTTGGGCGCCTATGGCCTGAGCAGCTGCCCGGGCGGCTTCAGGGACCCGGAAGGTTTCAACAACTTCTACCACCTGGCGCGAAACACCTTGCGCCCGCGCTGAGTTCGAGTTCTCAGGTGGTCGCTTCGCTGTCGAGGAAGAATCCGGGGTCGTCGAGGGCCAGTTGTGCGAGGCTTGCGCCCAGACGGCAGATGGCGTCGTGGAAGTCGCTGCTCAGGTGCGACTGCTCGAACTCGTGCGCGAACTCGTGAAGCAACAGCCGGTTCTTGGGCTGCAGCGGGCCCTCGAAGAACTTGTGTCCGAGGCGGCCGAGATTGAAGATGAGACGGCCGGGGCCGTACGTGGCGGCGAAGGGCCAGCCGACCTGGGATGCAATCTCGACAGTGATCGAGCGACCGAGAAGCCGCTCAGCAAGACGCTTGCTGTAACGGACGGTGGCGACGATGGCCGGTGTCCACTTGTCTTCGGAGACCAGGTTGAGAGGAGAGCCGTCTTCGGAGAACGGCTTCGGGCTGGGGGTCACGCGGCCGGCAGGAAGAAGCGTTCCTGCTCGTCGCACTGCGCTCCATTCGGCGCCAGACATCTGGCCACCGTGCACCAGTGTGTAGCCCTGGGACACGGCGATCGCATTCGCTTCACGATCGCTGGGGTCGAAGGCGACGGCACGCGTGCCGAAGCGCAGCTCGGTGACGCTCT
Organism: Ottelia alismoides; assembly: GCA_037367405.1. Lineage (NCBI taxonomy): Eukaryota > Viridiplantae > Streptophyta > Magnoliopsida > Alismatales > Hydrocharitaceae > Ottelia > Ottelia alismoides. The sequence goes on from JAZKJV010004096.1 coordinate 116,457, forward strand.
TGATGGCTTCAACCGGCAGGGTGTCGCCGTGGGTGTGAAGCGCGTCCTTGACCCAGGTCGATGCCGCGTCGTCGGCGGACAGTCGCTCATGCATGGCCTGCAGCACCAGGGCGCGAATGCGGGACAGGTACGCAGCAGGGACTGAAGTGCGCTCCATGTCGAGCGGCACCTTCTGCCCGATGGAGACGTGATACCTGTCTTCCGTCGGAGCGACTGGCACGCCGAGTTCGTACAGCATCGGGGTCTCACCGGGTTCGGGGTCGTAGATGGACACCGTCGTCTTGCGCTGCACGCGGCGGAGCACACCCTCATCATCGGGAGCCTCGGTTTGGAGCGTTGCTTCGATGGTGGCCAATGCGCGCCGTTGGGGAAGAAGTTGGCCGTTGAAGTACGTGTCGACGCCGAGTGGCGGGATGAGCCGCGACATGACCTCGAAGCACTCTTGCATCTGGTCGTTGTTGAGCTTGATCTTGCAGCTGAAGACGGTGCCACGATCGGTGTGTGCGCGAGAGGTACGGCGTCCGTTCTCGTCGAAGTACACGGTGCCCGTCGTGGACTTGATCGAGGCACTGTCGGCCAGAGCCAGGACGAGCTTCTCTCCGACGTTGTAACGGCCCCGCATGGTCGCTACCCCCTTTTTTCTGGACGGGGCATATAGGACGTAGGCCTCGCGCAGGGACTGGAAGCCTTCCGGGCTGTCGTCTGCTACTTCCAGGAGGACTTCCCGAGTGCCGGGGATTCGTTCCAGCTTAACGTCGACGCGAGTGACGTTCTCGTCCCATGCGTTAGACAGGGGTTCGAGGACGATGAAGTGCACACCTTTGCGCACCAGCAGTTGAGAAAGGCCTTTGCGATCGACTTCGAACCACTCGGTTGACATGGGTTTGTGTCCTGACGATTGAGTTGGGTTTACTGCGCTTGCTTGGCTGTGATGCCCCGGAATTGCGAGCAGGTGACGAAGACCTGATAGGTCGCTTCCAGCTTCTTCTTCCTGGAGAACTTGGACACGAGCTTGAGCAGCGACTTGATGTCGCGTCCGGACAAGCATCCGAAGCCGGCCATCAGTTGATCGATGAGGCCTTGCGGCATGGGGACTTTGTACTGATCGCCAAGGATGGACCAGAGGCGCCGACAGGCTTCGTCGATCGGCAGGTCGTATTCGATGACAGCGATGCACCGGTTGAGGATGGCATCGTCGACGTTGTCGACTCTGTTGGTCGTCATGAAGAGCACACCGGCGAACCCTTCGAGGTGTCGCAGAAACGCCGCACAGACGGCGTTCTGGGCCATGTCGGTGCCGCGTTCCGCGATGAACACGTCGGCTTCGTCGATGAGGCAGATGGCTCCCCAGCGCTGACTGCGCTGAAGAACATCGAGGAGGTTGGCTTCCACCTGGTCGGGCTCGACTCCGAGCTGGCCCGAGTGCACCTGGTAGAGCACCTTGCCGGAGATTTCGCTGTAGACCTGCGCGGTCAGCGTCTTGCCAACGCCGGGTCGGCCCTTGCACAGGATGACGGTGCCGCCGCTCTTGCCGGGGACGATGTCGTCCATGAGGATTTCCACGTCCTCCACAAGTACATCGAGCAGGTCGGAGTGAATGGGAGGAAGGACGAGCTTGTCGCGCAGCTCGGGCTGGTAGACGTAGGGTGTGATGCCTGCGACGTGGACCCACATGTCCCGGTGCTGACCGAGGTGGAACATGTAGAGGTACGGGTGAACCGGTACGGTGTCGAATCCGCTCTTGGCGCCGAGTTCCCGGAAGTCTTCGGGGTTGGTGTGCAAGCGCAGCGGCTCCTTGTCGACGATCTCCTCGTCGTTCACCATGCGTGCGGGTGGTGCTCCAGGCGGTGCCAGAGCCACCTTGTCGACCTGGTAATCGCCCTTCGCAGCGAGGGCGACGCCGGTGCAAAGGAACTGGCGGTTGTACTGGGCGCGGAACTGCGTGTAGGTCGCCAGGTGCTCCTCGTAGAGGGCCTTGAGTTCGGCGGTCTCGTGGAAGAAGCCCTTGCCGGCGAGAAGCTGAGGGGCGGACTTGCCGACCAGGTCTTGCTTGTAGAAGCGGATCGAGTGTTCCTTGGCCTTGCCCATCGTGATGTACTGAAGTTCGACCACGACGCTGGGAGGACCGCCGTGCATGCCGCGCGGTTCCTGGTAGCTGATTTCGGTGACGACGTGCGGCATCGGGTAGCCGGCGTGGTCGCGCGAGTAGAGGTAGCCGTCGATGCAGTCCTGAAGGAGGAAGCGCCTCAGGGCCTCGGGGAGAGTGTTCAGCTTTTTGACGGGGGCCGTTGCCGGTGCGTCGAGCACTGAACGCAACGACGTGATCGACATCATCAGGCCGCGGTCGCTGGCTGCCTGGGCGGCGTCGTAGATTTCGTCGAGGGCTTTGCGGGTCAGCCGGCCGGTGGAGACCATCACCTTGTCACCGAAACGCTTGTTGTGTTCGATGAAGTCCTGGTCCGCGGGATCGGACAGCTTCAGTTTCTTGACGACGTTGGCGCTCAGCTCGATGTGCATGACGTTCTTCTTTCAGTCGTACCAATCCTGATGTTTGGTGGATGCTATACCTTGCAAGGATGAAAAGCAAGACTTTTGGTACTACCGTTTATCTGTTGACTTGTGTGGCGGATGCTAATACTATGAATAACAACCGCTCCTGCGGAGATGGATAGGTGCTCATGTGATGGATCAGATCGACGCGCTCTTCGGGAAGCCTCCGGCATTGCCGCCGGGTGGGCGGAGCGCTTCGGCGCCAGCGCAGAGGGCTTTGCCACGCCGGTCTGCCTCCTCGGACCCTCCGTGGGGGGACGAGGACATTCCGCCGGCACCCCACCCTTCGGAGGAAGTGAGTTCCCGCCGAGGAGGCGCTTCGAATGGCTCGGCCGCAGCAGGTGCGCCGCGAGGCTCCGCGGAACTGATCCCGCTGACGCCGTCCCCCGCTTGTGCGCCGTCTCTCTACCGCACGCCGGTGAAGCAGGACCAGGGCATCCAGAGGCCAGGTCAGGAGTCGAGGCAGCAGTCGGATCGGGAGCCTGGGTGGGAAGATGGTGAACGGGACGACTCGGACGCAGAGCGCCGGCCTTCGGAACGCGAGTACATCAACGTCCACGTCTACGGGGTAAGCGGGGCCCTTTGCTTCGCGAACGACACGACGAAGAAGGAGGGGCAGACGGTCAGGCTGGAGGCGGCCAAGTCGGCAGGGCAACGAACATACAACTGGAACGCGAAGATCGCCGTCCAGTTCACAGTCAAGGAGTTGCCTTTCGTGCTGGCGGTGCTGATGGGTTGGTTGCCCAGCGTGGAGTTCAAGGCTCACGGACCGAACCAGGACAAGGGATTCTCGCTGCAGTGCCAAGACGGTGGGAAGGTGTTCGCCCGGGTGTGGCAGAAGACCTCGATCCAGGTGCCAATCTCGGCACAGGACCTGTACCCGATCGTCGATTTGATCCTGCGGCAGATGGTCGCAAACTCTCCGCACAACTCCGCGGACAGCATCCTCTCCGTGGTGAGGCAGATGTCGTCGGTCTACCAGAACGCCGGAGTCGGGGTAAGGCAGGACAGGCCGGCCGCAGCTGCGTGACGGAGCGGAGTTCCGGGCGCTCCCTCGTCCCCTCGAAACGAGGGGCGGGTGTTATCTCCTGAAAGCGTATAGACTCACCCTCGCAAGGACATTGAGTATCGCGCCGGGCTTCTGGCCCGGATGCTGAGGGCTGGTGTCCCCATTCACCTTTCACGCAACGCCGCCGGCCGAGCGGATTCCGCAGTTGATATCGGAGTCCAGCTTGTTGATCGACGTAGGCAATAGCGCCTGACAAGGGTTTGAGGCACCAGTTCGGCGCCACCCTATGTCAGGAGAGTGAAATGGATATGCAAGTGAGTACGGAGGTCTTGAAGGCGGACATCGCGAGCCTGCCTCCCCAGGAGGTCAGCGTCGACGTTCTTCTGGAGAAGTACGCCAAGGGCGGAGAGGCCTCCATCGAGGACGTGCTGTTCCGCGTCGGCATGGCGCTCGGAAGCGTCGAGACGAAGCAGCAGCGTGTCGGCCCCACCAACTGGGAGTTCTGGATCGGCAAGGCGCTGTCCGATCTGCCGGAAGACATTCAGGACAACCCCTGGGGCTCAATCTTCTTCGACGCGCAGCACTCGGGCGGAGTGGTCATGGGTGGGCGCATCAACAGCGCTGCCGGAAGCAACCTGGAGAAGGCAACCCTCATCAACTGCTTCGTGCAGCCGGTGGGGGATAGCGTGGAGGATGAGGTCGACGGCGTGCCGTCGATCTACGACGCGCAGAAGCAAGCTGCTGCAACGATGCGACGCGGCGGCGGGGTGGGCTACAACTTCTCCAACATGCGTCCCAAGGGAGCCTATGTCGCTGGCACCCAAAGCCGTGCGAGCGGGCCCGTGTCGTTCATGAAGATGTTCGACCGGAGTTGCGAGACGGTGGAATCGGCAGGCGCCCGCCGCGGTGCGCAGATGGGCATTCTGGACATCACGCACCCGGACATCGAGGAGTTCATCTCGGCGAAGCGCCAGGCCGGTTCGTTGAACAACTTCAACCTGTCGGTCATGGTCACCGACGACTTCATGCGCGCCAAGCGCAACAACGAGGAGTGGGAGCTGTGGCACAAGCAGCGTCCGCATCCGGACTTCGAAGGAGCGTACCAGCGCGCTGACGGCATGTGGGTCTACCGACGTGTCAATGCGCGAGAGCTGTGGGACAAGATCATGAAGTCGAACTACGACTTCGCTGAGCCCGGCGTGCTGTTCCGGGACCGGATCAACTCCGAGAACAACCTGTACTACATCGAGGTGATCGACGCCTGCAACCCGTGTGGCGAGCAGAATCTGCCCGCGTACGGCTGCTGCTGCCTCGGAAGCATCAACCTGACCAAGTACGTGCGCAGTGCTTTCACGGCCGATGCGCATCTGGACGAAGACGCCATGCGAAAGGCGATTCGGCTGGGCGTGCGGATGCTCGACAACGTGCTGGACCTGACGGTGTGGCCGCTGAAGCAGCAGTACGCAGAGGCAATGGCCAAGCGTCGCATCGGCCTCGGCTTCATGGGGCTGGGCGACATGCTGGTGATGCTCGGGCTGCGGTACGACAGCGAGGAAGGTCGGGAGATGGCTGGAAAGGTCGCGGAGTTGCTGCGAAACGAAGCCTACCTGGCGTCGGTCGAACTGGCCAAGGAGAAGGGAACGTTTCCGGTGCTGGACCGCGTGAAGCTGCTGCAGTCCGGTTTCGCGAAGCGACTGCCGGAGGAAATCCGAGAGCTGATCGAAGCGCACGGCCTGCGGAACTCGCACCTGTTGAGCATCGCGCCGACAGGGACCATCTCGCTGGCGTTCTGCGACAACGCATCGGGCGGCATCGAGCCGGCATTCTCCTGGACGTACGAGCGCAAGAAGCGCTTGGCGGAGGGGGGGTTCCGGATGTACCCGGTCGAAGACCACGCGTACCGCGTCTACAAGGCGATGGGTGGCGACGTGGAAAACCTGCCGGAGCAGTTCGTCTCAGCGCTGGAGATGTCCGCAATGGCACACCTGCTGATGGTGCGCACGGTCGCGAAATTCATCGACAGTGCGATCAGCAAGACGATCAACGTCCCGGAGGACGCGGACTTCGAGGAGTTCAAGCACCTGTACGACGAAGCCTGGGAAGGCGGTTCGATCAAGGGGATCACGACGTATCGGCCGAACGACATCCTGGGTTCGGTGCTGTCGGTGAAGCCGGCGAACGAATCAAACCCGGCAAAAGCAGAAGATGCGACCGACCCGGATCGACGGATGACGCTCAAGAGCATTCCGGAACCGGTGCTGGGCAGCCTGCGCTGGCCCTCGCGCCCGAACATGCCTCACGGCAACCCTTCGTGGTCGTTCGTGGTGGAGAACGGGGCGGTGAAGTTCGTCGTCGTCGTCGGCCACACGGACAACGGCCGCCCGCACCCCTTCGAAGTCTGGGTGCTCGGTAGCGAAGTCGGGCGTGGTCTCGGGGCCACTGCGAAGACGCTGTCCGCTGACATGCGGGCGGACGATCTGAACTGGCTGGCGATGAAGCTGGAAGCCCTCAAGGAAACCAGCGACACGGGACAGCACTTCAACATCCAGCTGGGTGACTCGGAGGTGTTCGCGTCGAGCGCATCGGCCGCTCTGGCGAAGGTGATCGAGTTCCGGCTGTACCAGCTGGGGCTCGGGTCTTTCGAGCTGGAGTATTCGCCGCTGATGCGTGCGCTGATGTCGCCGAAGGAGCCGATCGCCGGAACGAATGGCACGCTGTCGTGGACGGTGGATGTGGAGAACCCGCACACAGAAGACAAGTTCACGCTGTTCATGAAGGAGGCACTGTTGCCGGACGGTTCGCGTCGGCCGTACGCGGTCGAGCTTGCGGGTCGTTTCCCGGCGGAGCTGCGCGGTCTGTGCGCTCTGCTCTCGGCGGACATGCGCATCGTGGACCCGGCCTGGATCGGACTGAAGCTGCGAAAGCTGCGGTCGTACGAGGAACCGATGGGAAGCTTCTTCGCAAGGACGCCGGGCTCTGAAAAGAGCAAGACGTACCCGAGCACGGAGGCCTACATCGCCGAACTGATGATCCATCGCTACGTGCAGCTGGGCATCCTCAACTACGAGGGAGACCCGGTGACGCAGATGGGCGTGCTGGTCGACGAGAAGTCGCAACAGCAACTGCAGCTCGGCCACAAGCACGACATGCAGGTCATGAAGGGCACCGAATGCCCGGAGTGCAGCGCTCACGCGGTGATCAGGAAGGACGGTTGCAAGACCTGTACACAGTGCGGCTGGGTCGGAAGCTGCGGATGATTCGGCGCTGAATGCCCGAGCAATGGGGGGGTGAACGAAGTGATTCGTGCACCTCGCCAAGACAACCCCACAAGCCACTTGCATCTTCGGATCGAGTGGCTTTCTTTTTTGGCAAGCGCCCGGCGTGTTATCGGAGACGCAAGCCGAAAATCGGACATTGGGCGGCCCCTTGCTTTCACGTCGCACGCCCCAGCGAAAGAGAGGACGGGAAGGTCAGTGAGCGAAGCCGCAGTAGAGACGCAAACCGAAAACTATCGGGCCATGGAGGCAATCGCGTCGAGACTCGCCACTGCGTACCCGAGTGATTGGTACGAGCGTCTGTGGAAGGGGCCGCACTTGCTGTACCTTTTCGGCATCGCGCTGTGCTGCTTGTGGGTTTGGATGGAGAGCGGATCGACGCTCGTTGGAGTGCTCCCCATCGTCGCCTGGCAGCTCCTGATGGTGGTCGCTCCGAGGTTCTTTCTGGGCCGAATCGCCTATGCGCCGCGGTGGGCGCACGCGAATGCGAAGTTGGAGCCCCAGGAAACACATCTGGTGAATCGTGTGTCGGCCAGCATGGGGCCGGGGTTCATGCGCGCAGTGTCGCCGATCCTTCCGGTGATGACCGGGGAAAGGTTCTGGATCGTGTTGAAACAGGCAAGGCAGGTCTGGCGCTCGCGATGAAACCAGACGAGGCTGTCGGTGAAGACGACGTGTTCGATCGTGTCGGCATCGCGCCTGCAGCACTGAAGCGCTGGAACGAAGAGATCAAGGCATTTGCCATGCAAGCCGAGCAGGTGCACCTAGGAAACGTGGATCAGTACCCACGGGATCAGGCCTTCGTGCAGCCTGACGGGACGCTTCTGCTGCGTCTTCGCTTTGCCACGGGCGACGAGCTGAGCATGAAGGTTGGTGCCGCGGAATGGCTGTGGCCACGACGGACAACGAACTGACTTTGAGCATGCGCGGAGGTTGGTGATGCAGAGCAATTTGGCGGAGCACCAGGCCGCTGCAACGGTGCAAGCACAAGCGCCAGAAGGCCCACCCCCAGGGGTGGCCAAGAGCGGTGTGGAGGTGGGTTCGGATGCGAAGCGTGCTTGTTTCCCGGAGGCCGACTTCAGATACCCGCGGCTCGGGGAAGGCAAACCGCCCGGTGGCGAGAACGTGATCCTGCTTACCGAGGGCGGAGTGTCGGTCTTCGGCAGTTGGTCTGATGACGGCCGGTACGTGGCATGGGCTCCAAGGCCTCATCGTGACCGTGCGAAAGAGGACCGTCTTCGTTCGATGGGCGTGAGGGTCTGAGGCGCAGGCGATGGGAGAAGCTTTCGTCGTCGTTGCTGGAGTCGCGCTGGTGCTCGCGCTGAGCGTCTGGTGGGTGCTGCAGCCCACGCAGGAAGAGAGACAAGAAACTTGGCCGATCGCGGCGAAGCACGTGCTTCCAGAAGCGCAGCAAGAAGTCCTACGCCATCTTTCATCTGCAATGCCCGACATGCACGTGTTCCCTGGGGTGGCCCTGTCCAGGTTGCTCTACGTGCAGTTGGCCTCGTCTGCGAAAGAGAGCAGAGAGCGATCGGCAGTTTTCCGGCGGAGGTTCGAGCGGCATGCGGTCGACTTCGTCGTTTGTGACCACAGTGGACGTGTGGCGGCGGTGGTCGACCTGAACCGACCCGAGGAGCTGCGAGCGGCTTCGAGGCGGCAGCAGGAAGAGAAGAACAAGGCGCTCGCGAGCGCGGAGATTCGAGTGGTGTTCTGGCCAGACCTGTCTGGCAGGCAAGACAGCGAAATTCGCAACCTGGTTCTAGGAGGAACGACAGATGTCCAACGCGCAACTGATTGCGATGCTCGTCGCGGGCTCGATGATCATCGTGATGATCTACCTGTTCAAGGAGTGGCGTAAGACCTCAGTGGAGGAAGGCGGAAAGGATGCCGGTGAACTGGGGTTGGTGAACGACGGCGCGTTGATGAACGATGCCGAAGAGTTTCTATACGAGCGGCTCCAGAAGGCACTTCCTGGGTTCAAGGTCTACCCTCACATCGCTGCGTGCAAGCTCTTGCGCGCCAACGAGTCGCCCAAGAGCAGAAAGCGAAACACACAGGCACAGCCCGTCGTGTCAGGACAGCATTCGATCGACTTCTTGGTCTGCACCGACAAGGGCAGGGCGATCGTTGCGGTCCAGATGAACGACGCGTCACACCGCCTGGCGGAGCGAAAGCTCCTCGACGAGAAGGAAGACGGGTTGCTTCGGTCTGCAGGACTGAGGGTGCTGCGTTTCCCGTTGACCAAGATTCCGAAGGACGACGTGCTGTTGGCGTTCGTGGAGAAGGCGGTGAAGCCGGTCGATCCGCTGAACGATGAAGACGAGCTGTCGGAGATCGAGACCGCCACCGCATAGTCGAGTGGGCGTGTTATAGACACGCCGCCGTTATGCTTCCGATATCGCTTGAGTAGCGAAATACTCAAACAAGATCGGAGCCTTACATGACGGCGATGGCGGCAGCGCTCGTGGTCGAGGAAGACCAGCACGAACAGGAATTGGCAGGGCAGGTGGAGATAGAGCTGACGATCCTCATGCCCTGCTTGAACGAATCGCTCACGCTGGCGACGTGTGTCAAGAAGGCCCGAGGTTTCCTGGCCCGCTACGGAGTGCAGGGCGAGGTGCTGATCGCCGACAACGGTTCGACGGACGGCTCGCAGGAGATCGCGCGCAAGGCAGGTGCCCGGGTGGTCCATGTGCCGGTGCGCGGCTACGGGGCCGCGCTGATCGAAGGCATCAGGCAGGCGCGAGGCCGCTTCGTCATCATGGGGGATTCGGACGACAGCTACGACTTCAGCCGGCTGGACGCGTTCGTGGACGAACTACGCAAGGGCACGAAGCTGGTGATGGGCAACCGCTTCCGGGGCGGCATCGAACCCGGCGCCATGCCCCCCTTGCATCGCTGGCTGGGCAACCCCGTTCTCAGCTTCATCGGGCGCGTGATCTACGGTGGCCCGGCCAAGGACTTCCATTGCGGGCTGCGAGGCTTCGATCGGCAGGCGATGGCTGGCTTGGGACTGTGCTGCCCCGGCATGGAGTTCGCGTCGGAGATGGTGCTGAAGTCGTCGCTGCATGGCCTCTCGATCGCGGAAGTGCCCACCACGCTGTCGCCGGACGGGCGCGACCGGCCGCCGCACCTGCGGAGTTGGCGTGACGGATGGCGGCACCTTCGCCTGCTCCTTCTGTTCAGCCCCTCATGGCTCTTCACCATCCCGGGTGCCGTCCTCGCGGTTCTGGGGGCGCTCGGTGTCCTGGCGCTGATGCCAGGACCGGTCGCGATCGGCTCGCATGCCATCGACGTGCACACGATGCTCTACAGCGCTGCTGCCGGGATCATGGGAGTCCAACTCCTACTGTTCGGGGTGATGGCGAAGGTGTTTGCCGTTCAGCAGGGGGTGCTGCCGATGTCCAAGGGAATGCGGGCGTTCCTGGATGTGTTCAGCGTGGAGATGGGGCTGATCATGGGTCTGCTGATGCTCGTCTTCGGCGCGACTCTGACGGCAACTTCGGTGTTCGCCTGGGATGCGAGCGGGTTTCTGCAGCTGGACCCGAGAGTGGGTATGCGGATGGCGATCCCCGCCGTGAGCATGCTCGTGGTGGGGATGCAGGTGGTGTTCGCGTCGATGTTCGTGGGGGTCCTCGGGCTCCGAGAACATGGCAAGGCGGTGCCCATCAGGGAGGCCGCGCCCAAACAGGCACTTGCCGCCGCGGGCGACTGAAGCCACTTCCAGCGGGCCAGAGAGGGCGCTTTCGAGCGCCCTTTTTATTTGGTACGACTGATATACTTCTAGAATCAACGGTGTCAATATGGGTATCGGCAAAATCGTTCGAAGGCTGGCGGGGCCGTTTGAGCCCGCGGTGGCAAAAGCCTACCGAGACTTCTTCCTCGACATCGAAGCGTTTGCCGATCGACTCGCGGGGACCTTCCCGGCGGCAGAGGTGGTGGCCGAGATCGGGTGCGGAGAAGGCGCATTGATGTCGGCGCTCGCGAGGAGGCTGCCAGGCGTGCACCTTGCTGGCCTGGACCCGTCGGCTGCGGTGGGGCGGCTGTACGACGGCCGAGATGGCGCGGCGACCTTCTACCAGGATCGAGCGCCTTTCCTGGACGCGTACAGGAGCAAGGCAGACGTGGTCCTGATCTGCGACGTGCTGCACCACTGTGACGACGACGCGAGAAAAGTGATCTGGTCCGATGCGCTGCAGCTGGTCAAGCCGATGGGGCTGATCGTGTTCAAGGACTGGCTGCGTGACAACACGCTTGCCTACTGGGCAGGTTACGCCAGCGACCGCTTCATCACCGGCGATCGCATCCGTTACCAGTCCCGAGACGAATGGCTTGTGGACATCGTTTCGGCGTTGGCCGGAAAAGCACAGCTAGTCGAGGAGTTCTCGCTTCAGCCCTGGAAGTGCAACCACGCCTTCGTTCTTCAAGCCTCGGGTCAGGCGCCAGCGGCTCGCGCGGAAGCAAGGGAGACAGCAGCATGAAGTGCCCGCTGTGCCATTCGAAGGCGAGAGTCGTCTTCAGCGGGTACCCGGCGTTCGCAGCTCCGGATGCGTTCTCAGTGGGCGAGTGCGAAGCTTGCGACACGCGCTTCGCGGTGCCTCTGACCGCGGGCGGGAAGGTCTACGACCTCATCTACAAGAACTCGCAGGAAGTGCCCGGCTACGACCGTTACCGGCGATACGCCGTCGAACTGCCGCGTAGTTCAGACCCGCTCGGGTTCATGGCATCGCAAGAGGACGTGTACTGGGCGATCAAGGCGAACATCGACCGTATCGCTTCGGAAGTGGGTAGGCCCTTGCGAGTGCTGGAGGTCGGTTCGGGCTACGGCTACCTCACCTATTCACTCAATCGTGCAGGGCACGACGCGCGTGGCATCGACATCTCGGAAGAGGCTGTGCGGGCCGCGGTCGAACGTTTTGGGCCCATGTACACGGTCGGGCGGGTCGAGAGCTTTGCCCAGGAAGAAGCGTGCTTCGATTTGGTGGTCGCCACCGAGGTCGTAGAGCACGTGGAGGACCCTGTGACCTTCCTTCGCGGCTGCATGCAGCTGGTCGCACCGGAGGGATCGCTGCTCATCACCACCCCGAACAAGGACCTCTACCCGAGGTGTCTCGCGTGGCACACCGATCCCGCGCCAGTTCACCTGTGGTGGTTCTCGAAGTCTTCGATGCGCCGCATGGCATGGGCGATCGGTGCGAGCGCCAGGTTCACAGACTTCTCGGGCTTCTATTCCAGGCCCGTGCGGAAGCTCGTTGGGCCATCGAAGCCGCAGACCTTCGACGAGCACGGGCGGGTGGTGTTTCGGGACACATTGGTCAACACCCTTGCGCGCAGGGCGATCGCGGCTCAGCCTGGATTGTTCAAGGCCATCGGGCGAGTCTTCCTGCGACGCCTGGCCAAGCAAAGAGCGGCGGATGAAGTGTGCAGGGAGAGTCTGAGTCTGTGCGTGGAGTTGAGGCGCACAGGTTGACGGGCAGGTAGTGGAGGAGGGAAGGCAGATGTCGGTCTTGACAAGATTGGCTCGCTGGCTGGTGAAGATCGGCCTGTTGCGAGAGGACAGCGCAACGCCAGTCGGCCGGAGCAGCCAAGTGGAAGCCAGGCAGCGACTGCAGCTTCTTCGCGAGAACGAGTTGTCGGTGGGTGCGGCTTTCAGGCGAGGCGAGGTCGTATCTGCAGTTCCCCGAAGCACTGCGAGACCGGTGGCAGCCCTAAGGCGCCAGCAGCCGCAGCAGGCGCAACGACAGCAAATGAAGGCGGCAGCAGGCCGTCGGCGTGCTGACGATGACGAGGACGACGATGTCCTGACGGTAGCGCCACAGTGGCCTTTCCGGGGGAGTTCGCAGCCCGCATCCGTCTCGACCGGATGGGAGGCTCGTGAGTCTGCAGGGTCGGACAGCACGCAACACTCATGCAGAGCGGACGAACAAGACGGCCGCTCGGAGAGGGGAGCGTCGGCCGCGGTAGCTTCTCAAGTGCAGGGCTGCAGCGATGTGTGCGAGCGGGATCACGATCGAGGAAACGATCGTGATGAGGCGGCGTCGTGCGGCAGTGGTGAGCCAGCTGACAGTTCGCCGTCGGACAGCTAAAGCGGGCGAGACATCGTGAACGCGGTAGTGATGTCGATTCGAGGCGTGCCTTTCACACCGGTGGCTTATACCGACCAGCGCCACGGTGTGCGGAGGCAATTCGCAGCCCGCATGAGAGATGGTTCCTTCCGGTCGGCGACAGGCTGGTCAGCTCCACTGGGTCTCGTTCTTCATCGGGAGGTTGAGCTTCCTGGGAAGGCGGCCAGGTGGAACAGATGGTGTCTGTCGGAGCCAACCACCGGCTGCCTCGTGTGCAAAGGGCGGACTCGACAGGACGCGCTGGATGCGCTGGGGCAATTGGTGGGATTTGCCGGCAGCGAGGATGAGTTCCGAACGATGTTGGAGCAGGCAACGAGGCAGGCTTGCGACCAAGCAGCTGCTCCGGCAGAGATCGAAGTCAGCGGAGGCCTGTAAGCGAAGGCGTCGTCACGGCAGAACGTGGCGAGGCCAGAACAAGGCTTGGAGGAAGACGATGAGGAAGCTGTTGAGCCGCTTGTTAGGTGGGAAGACCGGCAACGAAGTAAGCCCAGGCCGAGGCGATCGGCTGTCCTTCCTGGTGGATGATGTCGATCCGGTCGCAGAGGCCGAGGTGTATATGGCCTACGGACGCCGCCACCAGGCTCTGGACATTCTGAAGCGCGCAGCGGAGGCGGGGAACGAGCGTGCAAAGATGATGCACGACGACATCGTGTCAGGAGCGGCCGAGCAACGTGAGAAAGCGAAGCTCAGCAGCCTTGCTCACAACCTGGAGAGCGCCAAAGCTCTGTCCGATGAGAACCAGGCGCTTGTGATCGCCTTGATCCAGCGTTTGAGCGCCTTGGAGCAGCGAGCGGCCTCTGTGTGATCGTCGCGCGTCGGTGAGCACGTCAGTTCCGCGCGGGGCCGGCTGGCACGTTCAGGCGGCGGGCGCCACAGCGTTGCCAGCGTAGCCAAGCTTGTAGACGGACATCAGCATGCGGCAGACCAGCTGCGGCCAGTAGCGACCGAACATCAGCATGTCCTCGGTGACGCGAACATTGCCGGCGATCGAGGCGGTGGTTTCGCTCTGCTCGTGGACCCTGTGGGAGACGACGGCATCCCGGACATAGGCGATGTGCCCGTTCATCGAGCAGATGCGGTCCCAAGCGTCCCAATCGAGATTGGAGCGCATGCTGTCGACGAAGCGGAACTCGGCGAGGTGCTTACGGTTGAACATCACGCCGGGACAGCAGACCGGGTTCCCGTAGGCCAGCATCGGGCGACGGACGCGATGAGCGGAGAGAACTGACGCGCCACGAAACGCGCGTCCGAGGAGCAGTCGCTTGATGCGAAGGTTGGTGTGCAGATCGCGCGGACCGGATGAGGTGTGTTCGGTGTTGTTGCAGATCGCGATCAGCGTGTCGTCGAACTGTTGGAAGGCTCCCACCATGGCTGTGCAGTAGCCAGGTTGGTACACGTCGTCCTGGTGGCAGATGGTCACGAAGGGCGCCTGGGCGCTTTCGAGAGCGAAGTTCCAGTCCGAAGCAATGCCCGATGGGCGGGGGCTCACCTTGAGTTCGAGATCGAAAGCCTCCGCGGTTCGGCGCAGGAAGTCGGATGGAGTGGAGGTGACGATGAGAACGCGCGTACGGGTAAAGTCCTGCTCTTGCAACGACTTCAGGCACTCGAACAGGTAGGGGCTCTCCTTGTACGCGGGCACGATGAGGTCCACGACAGGATTGGCGCAGGTCGGTTGCTTCATTGAAGGTACCTCGGACAAGAATGGGCTACGAAGGCAAGGTCGGTGAGGGGTTGAGGTTCGCCGTGTCTGGCGGGCTTACTGCGTTCGCTTCGTGGGCGATTTGCAGGGGGTTGCTGCTCGCTTCGGTTCCAGTTGGAGCATCTGGTGCTGTCGCCTACATCTGCTCTTTGCCATTGGGGTACGTGCTTCACCGAGCGTTCTCGTTTCAGTCGAAGAACCCGGTCCGCCGTGAAGGCGCGAAGTACCTGGTGCTTGCTGCCGTGAGCGCGGCGTTCGCTGGGTGGCTCCTGGACCTGCTCAACCAGGGGATCGGCTTGCAGTTGGAGCTGTCACTGGCGCTGGTGGTGTGCGTGGTGGCGCCCAGCAACTTTCTGGCGATGAAGGCGTGGGTCTTCATGACGAGCGCGGCTACTTCGAGGCGGATGCCTTCGTGAACCTCCACAGCCGCTGGCTGCCCTGTACGGCAACCAGCGACACGCATGCCGGAGGAGTGCCTTCGATCGTGTTCTCGATGAGGAAGTCGAAGTTGAAAGCGAGCGCTCTAGCGCAGTCCAGCTTCCCCTCGGTGAGTGCGCGCACGAGGTCTTGGGCCGGCTGAGTGACGGCGCTGAGATCGAAGATCGGCGTGACGATCGCGTCCGGGTTCGCGGACGTTGCGATGTACGCTGACCGGTTGAATGGCGCGAGGATGCGGCTGCCCGCTGGAACGCGCATGGTCTTGAGCACATCCGCCGGGATCGGGTCTGCGCGTGGCGTGATGTGGAGGGCCACGAACAGAATGCCCGCTGCCCACAGCCAGCCAGGCCCGGCTTCTGAGCGTTGGCCAGCGCTGGCGACCGTGACGACGGCCACGGTGAGCAGCCCCCAGATGATCGAGGCATACCTGACGTAGTTTGGCAGGCAGAAGTAGAGGGAGACCGCCAGGAGCAACAGCAAGGTAGTGCGGGCCTGGGGCTCTTTGGCCAAGGCGGGAACTCGAACCCACGCGGCATAGAAGAGAACTGCGAGGACGAGCAAGGCCACGGGCGAGGCCATGATCGCAACGAGCGGCAGCAGTTCGCCGACGGTGATCTTGTTGTCGCTCTGGACCTGGAGGACTTTGCTCAGCAGGTTGAACACGATCGGGTATTCGCCGCCGCTGTAGAGCATCCAGAAGGTCAACGACAGTGCCAGCGCGGCCCCCAGCACGGCGATGTTCTTCAGCATCCGCTTGGCGAAGGGCTCTGACGGAGAGCCGAGCAGAACCGCGGCGACGGCATAGATCGGCGAGAAGGCATAGAGGCCGGTGCAAGCGGCATAGAACAGCAGCCACAAGCCCCTGCGGGCCCAGACCGCAGCGAAGACAAGACCGGCAAACAGAATCTCCGGTCGACCGAACTGCAGCCTTGGCCAGACGATCCCCATCATGGCGATGCAAAAGGCTGCGAACTGGAGAGGTCTCGACGTGGTGGCGCGTTGAATGGCCAAGAGAAGTGAACCGCCCACCAAGAGGGTCTCGATGGCTCTGACGATCCGAGCGGTGGTGAGAACGTCGCCCGTGATGGCGTGGACAGCGCCGACCATCACGTCAAAACCGATGGTCCAGCTCCACTTCGTAGGCAGGATGTGATGCTCGAAGTGAGGGACGTAGTTGTAGCCCCAGCCTGCAGAGTTGATGTGCCTCATCAGGTCGTCGGGCGGCAGGGTTGAGCTGAACGCCATCCACGCCGCGGCGACGACGAGTGCCAGCCAGGATGAGCCAGCCGCCGCGAGGTGGTTGTAGCGCCAGGTGGTGGCGGGAAGTGAGAGCGGACCACCGATGCGTGGACTGGCGAGAACGAGCCCAGCCACAAGGGCGATGTAAAACACCATGGGGTTCCACATCAGCAAGACGCCGAGGACCGCGATCGAGCTGTAGGCGATCAGCTTGCCCCGCGTCGTGCCGAGCAGCTGTTGCGCAAGGGAAGGGGCTGGCGGTACGTTCATCTCTTGCGGCCTCTGCTCAAGCCGACGGCGGCTTGATGAGCAACCCTTGGCCGGTGGGCAACGAGCAGATGCCGACGCCGAGCTTGGCTGCCAACTGGTCCATGGCTTCCTTCTGGCGACCGAATCCGAAATAGGCGTAGTCGTCGAGCAGGACGACGGCGCCCGGAGACAGCAGAGGCCAGAAGTGTTCGAGCGCAGCCACCTCGGGCGGTGCGCAGTTCATGTCGATGTGCAGGTAGGCGATCGAGTCGGCGTCGACGAGCGACAGCGTGTCGGGAATCGTCCCTTCGACGATTCGAACCCGGGGCCATTCGGAGAAGTTCGAACGAACCTCTTCGACACCGGAGACGTAAAAGCCCGTCTTCAGGTCCTCGTCGTTCTTCTGGAGCTTGCCTTCACGGCGCTCCTCTTCGCTGACGAAGCGCGGATCGACGCCTTTGTACGTGTCGAGCAGGTAGAAGGTTTTCTCCAGCGTCTCCCACCGGATGTGGGCCATGATCGCGCTGCTGAGAAAGCCCTTGTTGACACCGCACTCGACGAAGTCGCCGGGTACGCGAGCTGCAACGGATGCAGCCCACAGGCCGACGTGGATGCGCCAATGCCATTCGTAGTCGTCAGAGGTCCCGATGGCCTTGAGGCCTCGGGAATAGGCGGCGGAAAAGGACGGGTCGCGCATGAAGTCGTGCGCGTGGACGGTTACCAGACCGTCCTGCGCGTACGCGTTGGGGCTCAGCAGCTTCGCGGCGGTGTAGGCAACGCGTGCGACGGAACGACGTAGGGAGGCTTGAAGAGTCATGTGAGCGGAAGAATGCGGGCGCGGTCGTTGTGCTCAGGTCGGTGGAGAGCGGGTTCAACCGACCTCGCCTTGAGAAGCTGCAGAGGCCCTTGCGATGGCCCTCGTGTTCTTCTCGCAGGGGGGAGAACACACCCGCTGTGTCTTGCCGAGCAACTTTTCCCGGGCCAGCTGACTGGTGGGGCGATGTGATCCGCACCAGTAGCAGGACATGCTCGAAGCGCTGGAGATCGTGCCGAAATGCGAGCCTGGCTTGCGACTCACGTAGCGAAGGCCGTCGTCAGAGATGGAGGTGACGGCGGGAGGGGTGTAGTCCAGCGCCATAGGTCACATCGCGCTAGCCGATGAACGAGAGACAGAGGCAATGGTCTTGCCCGCTTCCAGACCGAGGGCCATGGCCTTTTGCGGGTCCACGCGCATGAACACGCTGACGCTCATGTTCCGTGCGTCGCCTGGATTCGACGGGACAAGAAGGTCGGCATCGCGCGGCATGCGGATTCGAACCTTCTCTCGCGGCACCCCGTTGGCAACGAGCAGCTCACGGACGGCGATGGCCCTCGCCACAGCCTGTTTGGCTGTCTCGGGCGTGAGGACCCGATAGCCGACTCGTCCCCGAAGTTGGATGGCATCGGCTTCCTTGGCCGCAGAGACCAAAGACTCCACCAGCCGGCGCCCTTCGGGCTTCAGCGTGATCGAGCCGTTGCCGAAGGTGACGAGATCGGAGTAGATGTCCTCGGCGGACGCGCCGCCGAAAGCGCCGACCTTGTCGGGGTGATGGACTCCAGGTCTGATGCCGGTCGTGGAAGGAAGGTGCGGCGGGTTCGTGGAGTCCTTCGCCTTGGCGGCAGGGGACGGCTCTGCCTTGACCCTGGCCATGGCCTCGTCTCGTGGGGGACTCTTGAAGCCGCCGGAGGGCAGGTCGAGCGCGAGGGTGAGAACGGGAGGGGGTGAGGTCAGGACCGCGATGTCGAAAGGAGAGCTGGCCCGCGGGGCTTCGGGAAGGAAGGCCAGATGGGGGGGTGCGACACGAACGAGACTCGGGCCGACGAGTTTCGGGGTATGCGCGTCTCGCTCGACCGTGGAGGCCAGGAGTTCAGGCGGCGCCATGTCAGCCTCGTCTCGCGGCATGAAGACCCTGGCAGGGCTGTCGTCGAAATAGGAACGGGCGCCAGCTGCGCCCGCGAGCGCAACGGTCTTGTCGGCGAGCGCGCTCTCATCGATTTCGCCGGCCAACAGCGTGTCCAGGCCCTGCCGGTACATCGAGCCGGAAAAGAGCGGGCGGGACTCTCGGAACGGTGCCTTCTCAACAGGTTCGCGATTTCCGAAGTAACTTGGCGCCGATCGAGCAGCGTGCGCCAGCGCGGATGTGGGCGGCTGAGGAATGGCTGCGCAGGCGGACAGGATCACCAGGCCGCTCATCGCCCCGAGGCGGCTCCTTCGTGCCGGGGTGATCTCCTCGGCGCGGGCTGTTCTCGTCTTGCAGCGGATGGGGTGCGCGAGGTCTTCGCGCAGCATCAAGGCCGCCAGCGACGCTTCCACATCGATTGGCGCCAGAATGTCGAGCTGCGTCGCAGCGCGTTGGCCATTCAGCTTCTCGGCGATCTGGGCAGGCGACAGCGGTGCCTTCGCTGACATCACGACGGCCAGCACGAAACGCTGCTGCTTCCGCACCTTCGAAGTCGGTTCGTTCAACACGATGGGAGATAAAAGAATACAAGCAGGAAAACAGCTTATCACGCGATGTTCATCAAACGGCCGCTGCCTCCGGCTTGGCTGTATACTGATTTCTCTTTTGGTATGACCTCACTTCAGCAGCCCATCGTTGAGTCAGAACGGCCCGACCAGTCGCCGCAGTCAGGCTGTGGCGTCGTGCGCGACGCGCTCTACGACGACTTCCGCGTCTTGATGGAAGCCGAACTTGGCGAGTTCCAGCATGGGCGAGGAGAACTGCGCGAGCGGGTTTTCGACGGCCGGCTGATCACCAGCCTCGTCGACCGGGATCGTCGGTTCGCAATCTTGAAGTGGGTTCGGTGTTCGGACGGGTGCGTCGAGGAGGCGTTCTTTGTTCCTGGAGCAAGCGGTACAGCACGCACTGGATGGAGAAAGTGGCTTGCTGGAAGCGCCGGCCGAGTGGGCGTTCCAGACTGGTGGCCGGCGCTGGTGCAGTGCAAGGACTTGCTGCAGGACCTGGGGGCAGCGGCGCCCAGCTTCGAGCAACTCGTGACCGTTTACGCTGCGGGATCGCCGACGTTGCTGAACGTTCAACGTCCGAGCGGCCAGGCAGAGATTGATGAACTGCGTAGCGAGGTGCAGCGCCTATCGGATCAGTGCCGGATCGTCGCGGCAGAACGAAGGAGCTTACTGGAGTGGGCAGGGCAACTCGGAGGAGCCCTGTCTTTCGCGGCGCCGGAGAGCAGCAAGACCGAGGCGACGTTCCACACCGATCCGACGTTCGAACGCCTAGACATCTGGTGCGCCAACAACGCGGATCGGGTGGTGGTGTTGAACAGAGCCCTCCAGAACACGCGGAAGTCAAGGTTTGAGCGACCTGGAGAAGTGTTTGCGGCGCTCGATCTACTAGCGGGCCCGTACCGCGACTTGAAGATGGGTCAAGGGTCCCGCGAGACTCTGGAGTCGGAACTGGGCAGGTGGTCGTTCAACCTGTCGAGATCGGGAGGGGAGACCACGCTCACCTCGGAGGGAGCCTACACCGTCAAGTGGAACGGCCAAAGGCGCGTTTTGGAACAGCATCTTGGGAAACGAGGTGGGCGTGAAGAGCGCTTCTCCATGCGCATCTACTTCTTCTGGGACGCTGAGTCACAGCGCGTCGTGGTGGGATGGATGCCGTCGCACCTTCCTAACAGCCTTTCCTGAGACCACAACGCCATGGCTTCCTCGAAGAAGAGAAACGGCAAACGGAGTCGGGTCAGGCCAGCGGCCCCGCGAAGCCACGCCGATCTGGCGATTGAGAGATTCCTGAAGGATCGGAAGCTCAGTGTCGAGATCGCAGCGCCGATCTATGAACGGGCAGGGCTGAAGAAACTTGGCGAAGACCCGTGGTCAGAGCGACGGGAGATTGTTCTTCGCTGGCTGGCGGCGACCATGGAAGGGCTGAAGCGCCTGTGCGACCTGCCTGGTGGAGAGCCCATCGGTCGCATGCGGATCATGCCCAGAAGCTTCATGTGCGGCTGGTCAGTCCCAGAGGATGTCGAATTCGTCCCGTGGGACTATGCGCTGCAGATGCCCGGGCCGGGGATAACGGGCCGTGTACTGGAGCATTTGCGCGCCCGTTGGGAGGATGCCTTCGAGTTCGCGCAGGAGACGGAGAGGGACTACGCCTGCACTGCCTGGATGTGCTCGCTTTCCTCCATCGAGAGCTGCCCCTTGGTGGTGGCCGTCGTCCATTCGCACATGGTTCCGGACGCCGTGTATCTGTACGACGGGAAAAGTGCGATCGTTTACGAGGCAGACCCTGCGGCAGACTCTCTTCTGTCCTCGGCGGTGGCTGAATGTCTTGTTGTGTCGCATGAGGCGATCGACGACGACGTTCAAGACGCCTTTCACACGATCATTGCTTCGGGTGTCGCCGCAGGGATGAGCGCAACAGTGGACGCGGACGGCGGAATCGTGATCAGCGACAAGGGAGCCAGCGTCGAAATGCTCGATGCCGCACACGTCGCGGTGTGCGAGTCTATCGACGTGTTGACCAGGCGGCTTTCGATCAACGAACGTTTGATGGCGAAGGCCTGCTTGTTCATCGCGGAGGAAGGCAAGCAAATGCTGGAGCGTGAGCGTGCTCAACACGAGGCTGCAATAGCCAAACTTCGGCGAACATCTGGCGATGAGATAGCGCGTTTGCGAAACCTCTACGAGAAGAGTCGAGGCAGAGAGGCGGAAGCTACGGCACGAGCTGCGGCGGCCCATGCAGAGGCGTCGAAATCGGCGGGGCAGTCCGAACCGGACCGTGATGACAACCTGATCGCCAGGCTGGACAAACTCTTTGGATGAATGGAGGGTTAGACGATGGACAGAACTCAGTACGCCGCAATCAACGACCTGGAGACAGTGGCCAGCGAGATCATGAAGCTGGGCGGTGGGCGCTTTGCGTTGATCTTCGACCCGAAACTCGGGTGGTGCGCAACGGACGAGATCGAGTTGACTCCGAGGCCTGGTGCGGGGCAAACCCTGGAAGTGAAGGCTTCTTGCTACGAAGACTGGTTCAAGCCGCACATGGCCAATGCCGTCAGCGCGCTTGGAGCGGTGCGTTTCCTGGGTGAGTCGTCGATGGACAAGCTGTTCCGAAAAGCTGTGCCGGTGAAGAAGGCGGCCGAAACGGACACTGGTGTACAGCAGGCGGCCATGAAGAAGCCGCCTGCACCGGCTGAAAAGACGAAGGATGGCGGAGAGCGAAAGTCCGCGGCCGACGGCAAGGGGAAGTAGGGTGACAGGGATGAAACCGAGGCACAAAAGGTCGCTCGTCCTCGGCTTTGTGGCATGCGCGGGAGTCGTGGGAAATGCTTGGTCGCAGGCCCGACAGGTCCAGGTCTACGAGGATGGAAAATTCGAGCCGACGGAACTGGCGGTGATGTTGCGGTCGCCGCGTGAAGTGCCCTCGCCCATCTACAACGCAATGCAGGTGTCGATCCCGCGTTCGTCTGACAACCACTATCACGTGCACGGCTTCGTGAATGGATTCCCCGTGTTGTTCATGATCGACAGTGGCGCATCCCTCACCACAATCCCGCTGCGCTACGCGAAGCCGAGCGGCATCCGCGCAGGGCTTGTCGAAGACGTTCAGACCGGCGGAGGCCTGGTCAAGATGGGCGTCTCGGAACAGAACCGGATCGGCGTCGGGCCAGTGGGTATCGCGGGCGTCAAGGTCGCGGTTTCCGAGGCAATCCCTGTCGCCGTCCTTGGGATGAACGTGCTCAGCCGGTTCAAGATGACCGTCGACGAACGTGGTTGGATGACGCTGAGCCTTGCCAGATAGCACGTCCCGGCTGGAAGGGCGGGTTCTAGAAGCAACCTCCAGGGGTGTGCGTCGATCGCGCTGAGCGCGGACCGACGCCCGCGCCTTCGGCGCGGGGAGAGGCGGATCGACCGTCGTGAGAATCACTGCCCCGCGGTGAATCTCTGACGAGGCGGCTGCCGCCGGCTGGGCAAAAGGCCGATGATTGTCCAGCGCCGCAGGGCATGTCATGAGGCGATGGTTGAAGCCCCCGTCGGAGGCGCCTCGCTTATGGAGATCATGACCATGACTTGCAGTTCTCAACCTTCGGACTCGATGTCCGGCTGGATGAAGTTCGGCAACAACAAAGTGTGGCTCGTCGAGGACGGCCGGGTGGAAGGGACGGTCAGCGTCGAAGGCATCCTCGCGATGGACGGGGAAAGCAGGAACGATGCGATCGCCGAGGCTGTGACTGGTTCGATCATCGGCCTGATGGACTTCGGGTATGAGTTGATCGGACAGAACATCGTACGGTTCTCGGGTTCTGTCGAGGAGTTGCTGAACACCGAGGACGAAGAGATCATGCCGACGGCGATCTCCCCGGAATCGAAGGACTTCGGCGTGTTTCTAGCACTCCAGTACGGTCTGAACCCCGTCGAGGCTGAACACGCAATCTCGTCGATGGGCGACCATTACGAGAACGAGGTGAGTGTTCAACTCGCGAACGGGCGGCAACTGCGGTGTCCGGAGTTTCAGGAACCTTGCTCGTACGTGCGGGTCTGCGTCGATGACATCACACTGGCCTATTGGGTGCAGGACGAGTGGGAGATGGCTCCTGACGAGGTGATGGGAGCATTGATCGGCGCTCTGATCGGACGAAAGGGCTAAGGACAGTCAGCCCACCGGACAAAGACCAACCCACCAAGCCCTCAACTTCGGTTGCGGGCTTTTTTCATTGGTGCCGAAAGGGCAGTTTTGATAGGTGGGTGGCGACAGAATTCCGTGGAGGGGCTGGCGGGAAGGCTCAGCAAAGGCGCCGCGCGGCAGGACGCTGTGGGGACAGCAGCTCGTGGCCTCATGTCCAGTGCAAGCAATGCCCAGGGGCAAGGTGAGGTACTTCCATGGTGGGAGTGCGCCTTCTGGGAGAAGAGATGATGGAACATTCGGATGACGCCGTGCTAGCGGTGTCGGTGTTGGACCGTTCGCCAGCGATGCCACACGTGGGGAAGTCTTCTGGCTTCACCGCGTACAAGTGCAGGAGGGTGGGCAACAACTGGCGGTACGACACGCCGGTGATGGGGTTGACGCTTGCCGACCTCCAGGACACGAGCCGCTTTCCGCAGGGCCAGCTGACCGACGAGGCCGGTGAGTTCGTGTGGGGTTGCGGACTGAAGATGCCCGCGAACGAGGGAGGTGTGTGATGCCGACGCTCCAAGAGATCGTCGATCGAACCGGAGGCCTCCCGGTGTTGACGAAGCAAAGGGAGGGGTACTTCTTCGGTGGCGTCTTCGTCGGAAGCCAACTGGTCGCAGACGAGCAGTACGCCGAGGAAGTGGCCGAAGGTCGCTGGGTGATCCGGTCGATCAAGGGTGGCCAGATGCTCCGATGCGGTGAGGTGTTCGGTGGCAGGGGAAAGTTCGTGTGCTCTTCGATGAAGGGCGACGTGCTGGGGCAGCGTGAATCTCTCACCGCGGCTGCACAGCTGCTGGTCGAGGCAAAACTGGGGAGTTCTTCATGAGCAAGAGGACGAGTGGTTACGTGGTATCGGCCGCGGTCTTCTCGGACGAACAAGTCGAGCGGCTCCGGGGCTTCGGGTACATCGTCGATGGTGTCGTGTACCACGAAGAGTTGGCGGGGTGTACAGGGTCGGTGTTCACGCTGATGCGGAACGACGACACGACTGAAGCCATGATCGTGAATGCGTGCGACAAGCTCTACCGCGACAAGACGGTGGCCGGTCGGGTCAAGGTCGCGGATCGACGTGGAGCAGAGGCGAAACGCATCCACGGACGCTTCACCAGGAAAGGCGAAGGCTTGGGGGAGATGATCAAGCTTGCAGTGGAGAAGCACGACGGCGTCTACGACAAGGGCGGTGTTCCGTACGTGCTGCACACGCTCACGGTGATGCACTACCTCAAGGCGCCGGAAGACGAGGAACTGCAGGAGATCGCCATCGGGCACGACCTGATCGAGGACACCGACGTGGTGGAAGAGGACCTGCGGCAACGAGGGTTCAGCGATCGGGTGGTCCAGGGAATTCTCGCGCTGACCAGGTGGCCAGGGATGTCGGAAGAGGACTACCGCCGCCAGGTGAAGGCCAACCGAGACGCCGTTCGGGTCAAGCGGCAGGACCTCCGCCACAACTCTGACATCCGGCGTCTCAAAGGGCTCACGCCCAAGGACATCGAACGAGTGGCGCGCTACCACGCCTTCTACATCGAGCTGGAAGAGGAGATGAAGTCGTGGCAGGCGGAGGCGTCGTGAGCATCGTGATCGTGGGTCCCCGCGACCGACGAAAGACGCTTCCCGAGGAGCTTCTTGTCAACACGACAAGCCACGCGGGCGATGAATGGTCAAGTGGCCTTTCGCCTTTCAAGCTGGGGCCGTGCGCGTTGTACGGCGGCCGGGAGTCGAAGGTGATGGAAAACGCCTGGCAGTTCTCGAAGGTGTTCGCCGGGCCACATGTGGACGCGCAGGGTAAGGTAACCGAAGCGTATTGGGCGTGGGCGAGTGCTGGCTGGGGAAGTTCTCGGCCTGTCCGCTATCCGATGGGCAAGGGGGCCAAGCCACTCTTCCTGCTCTGGGATGAAGGCGAGCGCTTGGGCTACGTTCAAGCGCGTCTGAAGGTGTACTGGCAGCTCTACCGTGACGCGGTGCGCGAAAGCTTGGCGTTTCGAACGCTGCGTTCGCTTCACAAGAGCGGCCAGCCGCTGGTTCTGTTCGACTTCGACGGCTACAACCACGAAGCAGCGGGCGTGACCTTGACGGAGGTGCTGCAGGACGAGAGCCGGCCGATGGGCCACGCGTTCGTCTTGAAGTGCATGCTGCTGTTCGGGGAGGATGTGCGTCCTCACCAGGTGATCGAGTCGGGATACTGACTCGGTGCTTTCACGACCAACCCACAAGGCCTTGCGAACTCCGGTTCCGAGGCCTTTTTTCTTGCAGAATTTGACGATGGTGTACAAGTACACCATACTCTGGGCACAGCTTGTTAGTGGTGGTCGCATGGGAGTGGCGCGCAAGAAGCTTACCGAGTGCAGCACGATGCAGGCTCAGTTGGCATGGATCGAGCGGGCGCTGCGGGAAGGCAAAGTGTTGTCGGACGCGGAGCTGTGGCTGGCGGGTGTCGACTCTCCGGAAGACGCTGTAGATCGACTGAGGAAACGAGGACTGTGTGTCGAGACAGTGAGCAAGAAGGTGATCGATGCGGCCGATGTGGAGCACGATGACATCGCATGGAGGATGGCCGAAGCAGATCGCGCGGAAGTGGGTGAAATGGGAATATAGTGGTGTACATGAACACCAAGGCATCGTCATCGAATAACGATCGTCTCAGAGCACTCGTCAAGGCGAGCGGGCTGACGCAGGCGGACGCACTGGCCAAGTTCAATAGAGGGCTGGGGCCCGGCGCCTACAGCTTGAGCGCTTGGAAAGGGTTCTTGGCGGACTCAGAGACCAGCAGGTTCAGGCCGTTCCGGGACGAGCTGCTGGCGCATGCCGAGAAGGTTCTCGCGCCGATAGCGCCTCGAAAGAGGCGATCGGGTCGATGAACGTCGCAATTGAGGAAGGGGACCGGATGAGAGACACGCGTGCTTCTTGGGGGTGGCTCGCAGCTGGTGTGCTTCTCGGGGGCGTCGTCGTTGCGGCTCTCCCTTTAGTGGTGTTGATGTGCCGGGCGATGGTGGCTGGAGATGGCGCGGATGTGACCGTCGCGCTATCACTGTCGACCTCGGGCATTGCTTCGCAGCGAGCGATGGCGGCCGTTGTCGCTGCAGTGTCGGTCCTTGGGGCGGTGGCCGCCCTGGCTGTATGGAAGAGAAGTCATGGCGACCGCGCATGACGTGCGCCACTTGCGGGTGTGCGCTGGGTGCAGGCGTCTGGGTGACGGAAGGTTGATGCTGCACTTTCAGGCGCCAGGAGCGGACAGTGTGGACTCGTGGCACGGCGTCTGCGGCATCGAGGTGCTTGGCGAGGAGGCGACCCTCTCCCTCCCGATCGAGATGCGTCGCCGCCTGACGATCGAGGACACTGGAGGTGAAGCTCATGAAACGGCTGTTGGCGTCTGTTGACGCTGAAGAGCCGCTGGCAGCAGTTGAGCGGTGAGCAACGACGAGGCTGACCGACGTAGAGGCCGGAGAACCCTCGCGAGAGCCGCGCTCGTGACTCTGCGCGAGCGGGCACACGTGCTTGAGGCGCAATGGCGGAAGACGGGGAGCCTGACGCCGCAAGCCGGAGCCGACAAGCGGTACGCGAGGTGGGTTTTCGGCCTGGGTGAGACCTTGCGAAAGAGGCCAGGTGGAATACGAAGCCAATGGCTGCTTCCAGAACTTCCCCGACTTGCATGCTGCTGTGTTGGCATGGTCTTCGCCTGACAAGAGGGAAGGCGCCCCGAATCGTGGGGCGGCAGCTCTACAGGTTGTGTGAGGCATTCGACTTCATGCTGACTTTCAGGAGAGCGCCGTCACAGGGTGCTGCGAGTGCGGAAGAGAAGAGCTTGGCCAAGTGGCTTTCCCGAGGTGCCCGTGACAGTTTTGTCGACCCCTCCTTCGGCGCGGTGTTGTCGGCCGTCCGCGAGATCGCGAAGTCACTTCGACGGGTTGCGAGCGAAGAGTCGAGAGTGGTGATCTTGTCGGGTCCGCAGGTGAGGGCGTCGTACCGGCAGATCGAGGAGCTGTGGCCCGTCATGGGGCACATGGGCGGGTCGTCGGACGAAGGCGCTGGACGGATTCCTGCGGAATGGCCGTCCGGCCTGTTGCTGCGGAGGTTCTGGCAGAAGCCGCGGTGGTTTGCTCGTCGAGGCCTTATGCGCTGACGCAGGCGATCTCCTCGCACAACGGTTTTTTCGACTCATCCAGAGTTGAGCCGTCATGCGGAGAGATGTATGACCACCAAGGTGAATTTCGTCAGCTGTTTCGACGGCGAAGCCGAGTACAAGGTAAGCGGCGGAGATCACGACGGGAAGACCGTTCGTGTGCTGTTCGCGACGCCGGAGTTCTACAAGAGCCGCGCTGCGCAGATGCCGACGCCCTCGCTGAAGATGCCCTACGAGACGGCAGCCATCCTGGCCGGCACGATCTCGTTCCAGGACGGCACGGAGGTTCCGGACGATGTCGTCGACATGGTGCTCAGCCGGCACTGGAACACGCAACGGGTCTACGGAATGAGCGCGTGCCAATCGCTGACAGCGATCCACAAGGGTCGTGACGGCAGTTGGGTGTTCGGCAAGGGGAGCCTGCAGCAAGGGGTTCACGAACCCCAGGTGCAAGCGGTCATTCCCGAGACCAAGAGGGAGCGTGCTGTCGCAACGGGTCTGGTGGCGGGGTGATCTACTGCTTCGCCCTGAAGCTTTGGAACGCTGTGCTGACCGACGGAGCCGGGCTGGTAGACGTGATCCACGAGTTTGGTTGGGGCTCGGACCCTGATGAAGCCGCGGTGAACGTTCTATCGGTTCTTGGCAACTTCGGGCTGCAGGTCGACGAGATCATCTCGACGACTGTGGCGGCAAACCAAGGCCTGGAGTGCTACCCTGCGTTCATGGTCCACGGGTATCCGATGGACGACGTTGGCGCTACCCAGCGACGCCTACACTGAGTCACGCTTCGATGCGTGAGTCCAACCGACCCTCCCAAGCCCATCCGACTCTGTCGATGGGCTTTTTCTTTGGGGAAGGATCGAGGTGAACAAGAGACAGGAGTAGAGGACCAGGGGAAGCGCGAGGAAAATCAACGCGGCGATAACGATAAAGACCGTCGCGAGCACGCCGTACAGACACATGCTGACCCAGAGGAGCCAACCAGGCATGGTGCTTGGCCGGTTGTGCCGCACAGGTGCAAGAGCGGTTCGTCTGTTCATGAGCCGACTTTCGGTTTGATCGTCAACGCGGTGCCTTGCGCTTCCTCGGGAACGGCAGGTCGGGCCACAGATGGCGCACCCCGTAGATGGCGCCTGCTCCGAAGAGCGGGACAGTCCACCAGAGCTTGATCCACACGTTGCCTGTCTCGAACCCCACGTCACCGCAGGTGGATACATCGGAGGAGCACACCAGACCAACGGCGACCCCGAGGAGACAGATCAGGAGGCAGATGACGCACCAGATCGTGAAGAGCAGTTGCAAGGCGCGTTCGAACGACATGGTGGGCGCTTCCAGTTCTTGAGGGATGATGGAAAGAGTCCGTCTAAACTGTGCACTTGTGAGAAATTGAAGCTGTGCACCCAGCGTCATGGATTATCAGTCAGTGCCGATGCATAACACGAGCGCGGCTGGAGGGCTGCAGGAAGTGACTTCACGAATCGCGGAGCCGGTCGATCTCCCGGGGGACTGGCCGCGTGTGCTCTCGGCATTCGCTGCAACCCAGGACTACAAGCAGTTCCTGGACAAGGCGATGGACGAGGTCAGGCGGATGGAGCAATCGGGGGCGGTCGTGTTGCCGCCGGAGCCGCTACGCTTTGCGGCCTTCGATCTGGTCCAGCCGGAGGATGTCCGCGTCGTCATCCTGGGCCAGGACCCGTACCCGACGCCGGGAGACGCAATGGGCCTGTCGTTCTCGGTCCCAAGGGAGCGAGAGCTGCCGAGAAGTCTGGTCAACATCTTCCGGGAACTGGGCAGCGACCTAGGATGCCCGGCTCCCACGACGGGCGACTTGCGGCCGTGGGCTCGGCAGGGAGTTCTGCTGCTGAACACCATCCTGACGGTGACATCTCGACTCCCGAAGTCCCATCGGGGTGTCGGTTGGCAACACGTGACAGAGCGCGTGGTCAAGGCGATCTGTATGTGGAAGAGAGGCGTCGTCTTCATCCTCTGGGGGAACGACGCGAGACTCTTTGAGCCGATGCTGCTTGAAATGGGCCAGGTAGTAATCTCCTCAAGCCACCCTTCGCCGATGGGCGGAAGTTGCTTCAAGGGCTTCTACGGAAGCCGCCCGTTCAGCAAGTGCAACAAGGAACTTCGTTCGATCGGCGAGCCGGAGGTGGACTGGCGACTGACGTGACACCAAGCAGAAAGGTGTTTTGGTACTACCGTTTAATCGACTTCTCGTGTATGCTTACGCGGTCAGAACGGCATTTGCGCTCGGCCTCGGGTGCAGCGAGGGTCGAACCATGGACAGCAACTCTGCGAAAGAAGCTCGTCGGCTGATCACTGCTCTGGAAATGAGTGGTGACCACCGCGTGCTGTCGCGATTCGTGCCGGAGGCGGCACTGGCACCGTACGAGACCGAGACGGCGCGGGAGAAGTCCAAAGTTGGGATGGTGCTCATCACCAAGGCAGCCGGACCCCGTTCCCCGATCTTCGATCTGGCCTACCTCATGGTCCGTTTCGGGCCGCAGACCGGGACGGTCTATGAGGTCGAGAGCGTGTACAGCGGGACCGAAGACGCAGGATTCCCCGTGTCAGAGGCAGCTATGCGAGAGGCTGGGCTGGAGGCCGCCCAGTTCCGTGGCAGCAGGTTCAACGACGACAGAATTTCGGGCGACGCCAACAAGGCGGTCGTCGTCCTCTGTCATGGCGCCGAAGGCACACGGATCGCGTTGGAGAGCCGCTTCCCGGTGTTCGCCAACAAGTGGTTCATCTGCTCAAAAGCAGAGCCCAGGTGGATCGAGATGGGCAAGGTATCGACAGACCTTGCGTATCTGGCTGGCAGCGTGGGTGGCTTTTTCTACGATTCGTTGCGATCGCTCATGCAAGCCCAAGCGCTGACGAGACTGCTCAACCAACCGGGGCCGGAGGGCGGAAGCACGCTGTTGAAGTCGATGCTCGATCACTCTGCCCGTGCCTCGTACCGCGTATGGCTGCCACAAGCGAAGCGCGAATCGGCCAACTTGCTCAAGGGCGCCGGCTACAACGCGTTCCACGCAGCCAAGGGAGATGCGGTTCTGGCCGGTTGGATGAAGGAGGTGCATGACCCCGAGGAGGAGCTTGGCTTCGCGAAGCAACTTCCGGATGGTGCCTCGGAAGGTGTTGTCGTCGAGAAGATCAGCGGGAGGGAACGGTATTCGGCCAGGCTCGGCGAGACAGATTGGGTCTTCAACAGCGGGGCTGCAGCGCCCGATCGGTCGAGGCCTGCGTCGAGTGAGGGCCGACAGCCGCGCAATGAAGCGCCGGCTGCAAGAGAGGCTGTGTCCCAGTCCGCAACCGGGCCAGTTCCTTCGGCATCTGGCGGGAGAGAAGAGCGGCGGGGCTCGAAGTCGAGGCCCCCATCCGACTTCCCGATTTGACCCCTGAGGCCATGGCGATCCACGTGCTCAAGATCACGCCCCAACAAGTGCCGCTGCTGGTGTGCGCTGGTTGGAGCGAAGACGCGCGTGGGTATTTCCTGGCGATCGAAACGGACGAAGGCACCGGAAGAGGGAGCGCTGCCAAGGCGCTCTATGACAGCAGAAAGGGGATGGGGGCGAAGAGAGGCCAGAGGACGTTTGACCCCTTCCTGGTGGTGCTCCAGGATTTCGGCATTACGTTGCCGGCGAAGATGCTCTCGCAAGTGGTCTCTGAGGGGAACGGCTGGGCAGCGAGCAGATCGATGGTCTGGACGCCAGACGGCGCGTGTGCGGCGCTGGAATGAGAGGACTGCAAGTGCAGGGGGTGGCCGTCTTGCCTGTGCTGTCGCGGACCGCAGCCCTGGAACCTCGGCAAGCAATCGCGATGGCGATCGCGTCGGACTTGATGACGCTTGCCGCGACGGGCGCGGGGAGGCCCATGCGGTCAACGTTGATGGCAGCAGCTCGCGAACTCGAAGCTGCTGCTCATGCCTCAGGCGTCTCCCACGGCGTTCATCTGGTCGAAGCCGTGACGTTTGACGGGGCACGGGAAAGCAGAAGGAGTGTCTGCGCATTCGCGAGCGACGCGGCGGCGGTTTCGCGTGTTGAAGAGTTGACATCGACGGCGCTTCGCGTGGCTCGTCACATTGGGAAAGAAGACCAGGTAGGGCTGGAGCCGGAAGAGCGCAAGCAACTGGAAGCGGCCCTGCGGGACCTCGATCCGGCCATACAGGTCAGCCGATACGGCGTCCGGTGGGAAGTCAAGTCGATGACGATCGAAAGAGGATCGCGATGACCAGCAACGGCTTCCAGAAGAGCCCCGACCAGCTGCTTGTCGAGTACGCCATCAGTGCGGTGATTGTCTTGATGCTGCCCTTCCCGGTGTACGGAATCGGTCGTCTTTTCATGTGGGCGATGATGCCGAAGATTCAGTACGAGTTCGTGCTGCTCTCGGGCCATCGCTTCAGCATATGGCTGGGCGGATGGGCGCTTCTGGCCTTCGTCGGGTTCGTTATCTCGCTTTGGTTCAAAGGCAACATGCGGAAGGCGATCGCAGCGGCTTGCTTCGGCACGATCGTTTCGTTCATCCCGCTTGGAATCGGAATTGGGAACGGGGCATCGGTAGCGGCAAAGATGTCGGAGGAGCAGAAGGCGGAGGCACTGAATGAAGCAAGAGTAAGTTCACACCCATTCTTTTGGCAGATGTGCTGCACAAGCCGGCGACCGGAGAAGGCGCCGAGTTGATGTGTATGCTTATGCCCCATCCCAGGGGCGCTAGACATTCGGAAGGATCAAGAACATGAAGCACGACTTCGAGCAGAAGCAACTCGACTTCGAGCAAAGTCTCGTCGCGGGCAGCATGAAGGCGTTCGCCCAGGACAAGAAGCTCGCATCCCGCGACCTGTGGCAGATGCAACCGGAACTGCTGGTGCCCCTGGAGGGGTTCAACGTCCGGATCAAGGACGAGAGCTACGTGGCACACGTGCGCAAGCTCGCGGACTCGATGAAGCAGGACGGCTTCTTCCAGGACAAGCCAATCGCCGGATTCATCGCCAAGAAGGATGGTGTCCAGATCGTCTACGTGACGGATGGCCACTGCCGCTTGGAGGCGGTGAAGCTGGCTATCAAGGAAGGAGCGGAAATCCCGCGAGTGCCTGTGGTGGTTTCGTCCAGCGGCACGAACATCGAAGACCTGAACGTCGGCCTGGTGCGCGCGAACGACGGCCTTCCGCTGAAGCCGCTGGAGATCGCGGTGGTCTGCAAGCGGCTCGTGCGCTTCAACTGGGACACCAAGCAGATCGCGGCCCGCCTCGGGTTCTCGGACAACTACGTGGAAGGGCTGCTGCTGCTGATCGGTGCTCCGAACGAAGTGCGTGAGATGGTTGCGCGAGGCGAGGTCGCGGCGACGACAGCCATCGACACGATCCGCACGCACGGTGGCAAGGCGCTCGAAAAGCTGCGTGCGGGTCTGGAAGTGGCCAAGTCGAAGGGGAAGGCACGCGTCACTGGCAAGCACATTCCTGGCGCTGTGTTCACGAAGGTTGTGAAGCAGGTCGGCACACGGATGTTCATGACGCTGCGCGACATCAAGAGCGACCCGGCGTACAAGACGATCGGGCCGGAGCTGCGGGAAAAGCTCGACGGTCTGCTGGCGCAGTTGGACTCGCTGGAAGGACGCGATGACGCGCTGAAGGCTGAAGCGGCGAAGGAGCAACGTGCTGCCGAGAAGGCGCGTGTGGCAGCCGAGAAGCAGGCGAAGAAGGCCGAGAAGGCGGCGGCGCCGGCAGCGAAGAAGACCGCTCCGAAGAAGGTCGGTGAGAAGAAGCCGGCGGCGAAGAAGGTGGCGGCGAAGAAGGGGCCTTCGAAGAAGAAGGGCTGAACCGTGGGGGTGCAAGCGCCAGTCGCCGTCCAGTTGGGCACGACCTTTCTCGGGGTTCCGAGAGAGATCGATGTTGCCATCGCGACTGCGGCCGAGCGCAACCTCACGGCAGCCCTGAAGGCGGCGCCCTGGCTCCAGTCCGTGGCGCGGCAGTCGATCGTGATCGCGAACAGCTCGGCAGGTACGGCGGCCAGGTACGAGCGGCTTCGGGCGCTTTCGGATCGCGTCAACATGGCTTTGAAGCCACACTCGGCTTGCAGGCGGGGATGCAACCACTGCTGCCACATCGGTGTGGTGATCTCCGAGTTCGAGGCGAAACGAATGGGTGCGGCGCTTGGGCTGCAGCCCAAACGCGACTTGCCAGCGGACGCCGCGGAGACAGCGGCGAATCGGTTCAAGGGGGTGGCGTGCACATTCCTGGCGTCGGGCGGTGGGTGCAGGGCGTACGAACACCGGCCGATCCAGTGCAGAGCACACTTCAACATGGCCGAGGACGAGTCGATGTGCGCCCTCAGCGTTCCTTCCGAGGAGAGCACCGTGGCAGAACCCGATCTGCGGGTGTTCTGGCTGGCGAATGCCAAGGTGCTTGCATCCCACAGGTATGCAGACATTCGTGACTTCTTCGGGGCGTGTGGCCAGTGACATGCGCGACGCGGTTCACGATGCCTCAATCGGTCTGCTCTGGGCTGCAAGAGGAAGGCTGGACGAGGCACACCCAGAGGATTGGCACGAACTGCTGTCCAGCGGTCCTGGGAGAGTGCTTCCGATAGGACTTGCCGTCTGCGGCGCGTTCACGCTGCCCGGACCGGTTTGGATGACCTCGATGAGCGTCGCCGCAGCGTTGATCGCGTGGCGCTCGCTCTTCCGCCATTGGCAGCGTTCTTCGGGCCGACCCGACAATTCTCCGGCCTGGGCGAAGCGAAGCGTCGAAGTGACTTCCGCTGAACGAGAAGCCGTTGTCGCGATGGCAAGGTTGGAGGGCGCGCAGAAGTTGGAGCGCCGCGAGGCGCGAGATGTACGGACCGGGATGGACCTGTGGTTGGTGTTGTGCCTGTTGCAGGTGCATAACGACCTCAGGTCGAGCCTCAACGGGAACGTCGAGCAACGGACCAGGCTGTTGGGACGATGCGTAGCAAAAGGGCGTCGAAGACTCGCACTTCATTGGAAGGTGGGAGTGGCTCTGCAGTTGGCTGGAGTCGGGGTCGCGTTGGCGCTCCCGGTGGCAGCCCACGCTGCACCAATCGAGAAGCTGTCGCAGGACCTTTTCTACTCGACGGAATGTGTGTCGTCGGAGAAGACGCAGTGAGCATGTGGGAGTGGCGAGGTCCGGGTTTCGCGTTCCAGGACGGCGGGCAGTGCGTGGGCTACAGGGTTGTGGCGAGGTCTGCCGAAGAAGCGCGCAGGCTCTTGAACAACGCTGCTGGGTGTCGCTGGTGCAACGCAGGTGACTTGCGCAAAGCACGCCCTGTGAAAAGCGGGCGGGGATACGTGCTCGTGAAACGACGCAAAGACGCTGAATGGGTGGAGGTCCCGTCAGCCAGCCGAGGCAGAGGGCGTCTTCCAGAGGCGCAACCATCGTCGGCCACGAGGCGCGTGCAAAGATCGGTGAGTCGTCTGGTCGAGTCGGGCGGACATCGGTCAACGGTGCGGTATGCAAGGAAGTCTTGGGAGGCCCTGCGGTTCCTGATGGACCAATTCGGGCTGAACCAGTCAGAGACGCTCGAAAAGGTTCTGCAGGAGAGGGCAGAGCTGGAAGGGCAGTCGCAAAGCGCTACATGAAGTTTGGTGAGCCGATCGTCGTTGAGATCGATGGCCAGAGATGGCGTCGCCTCGAAGTGCTAGGGACGGAAGACGAACTTGATGAGGTAGCGAGCGTCGAAGCGCCCAAGAAGGGCTGGACGATCGAGCACCGGATACCTGGTGTGTTGCGATTGGCGAAACCGGCGGTCGAACCTGCGACCTCAGACGAAACTCCGAAGTCAAGTGCGCCTGGCGGTGAAGCGCCTAAGGCGACACCAGCGCGGTCAGAAGCGGATGATGAAGCCGACGCGTTGGAGGCATGGGAGCACCTTGCCGAAGCTGTGGTTGTGCCGGAAGGCAAGGTTGCGTGCGTGCGTTGTCGAAACGTCGACCGAAAGGACCAGCTGGGCGGGTTCGTGAAGTGCAAGGCGCCCGGCGCGTTGTCCTCAGCCATGGCGAGGGCCACATGGATGAGCCCAACCTACCCGCGTGAGTGCGCCGACTTCATCGCAAGGCGTCCTCTATCGACGCAGAGAGAGTCGAAACAGACTCAGTAGACGACAGACACGCAGATTCGGGGATTCTTGCCGTCTTCGTCGGCGAGGAACTTCTCCGAAACCACTCTCGCGGTCTTCAGCTTGGCGGACACTACGGAGCTGATGCGGACCCGGGTCTGCTGATCGACAATCTGCGCCGAGCCTGCGGTCTCGGGGGTCATGCGCGAACGGAGGTCCTCGGAGATCGCGTTGAGTATGGCGGTCTGGCGGCCACGCAAGTCTTTGGGGCCGACCGCGGCGGCGCAGCCCTCGGCGCCCTCGGCAAGGGCCAGCGTTGGACAGATCGTGATGGCCACTGCGAAAGCAGCTAGCGAAGAGAGGTGGTTGAAATGAAGGCGTTGAATCGCAGAGGTGCCTGGCCGCATGACGTTCTCCGTAGAGGGAAGATTCTACGGGTGGGGTTCCGGATAACGCGAGCACTGCTGGCCGTGTGCGGAGTTCTTCTCGGTGATCAGGTAATGGCGACACCTTGGGCGAAGGAATTGCGCATCGAGGTGCCGGTGGTGGAGGGCGGAACCAAGGCGCTCGCCAGACGTATGGCGGCGATCGAAGCGAGGCAGACAGCGGCCCAAGAGATTGGTTTCGTGGTTCTGAATCGGCGGGAGTTGAAGGACGAAGTCTTCTCTGAGAAGACGATCGTGGTGTCGGCGGCAAGCGTGCGGCTGACGGTACTCACGGAGTCCTGGGAGTCGACCCAGGCAGGACTGATCGGCCACTTCGTGTTCAGGGCGGAAGTCGATGACGACGATGAGCTTGAACGCCAGCTCGTGAGATTGAAGGATGAGGAACGTCGAGAAGGTTTGGTCGAGCAGCTGGCAGCTGAGAACCAGCTACTCAGGCAACGCATTGCCCAGCTGAAAGCGCCGCAGCATCGATCAGCCTCGACAGCGGGAGAGATGGGTGAACTAGCGGACCGTACGGAAGCGTTGACACGAAAGGTCACGGTTGATCTGAAGGGAGGGGTGGCGGGCCCCGAGACCTCGACGATCCTCCCAGAAGAGTTGTTGATCCGTGAGCGGCTATGGGGGCCGTTGTTGGAACAGACCGAAGTTCGAATTCAGCCGTTGCAAGCCAAAGCCTCGAAGGAAGGAGGCCTTGATCTCCCCGTGAGAGTTACGTGGAGGTTTGACGCCGCGAAGCTGAAGAGCAGCGCGTTTGACTACATGACGCCAGTGACAGTCGCACCGGACAAAGCGGGTTCCGGCTTTTGCCACTCAACGGCAGGGGACACACCCCAGGGCGGAGTGCTTTTCAGCCGAGAGGTGGTGATAAGCGTCGAGGCGGGAGATACGCGCGGTTACTTTGTGATCGCTGGAAAAGACGATTTGGGCAGGTATTGCGTCCTATCAGGCTCTTCTGGATCACCGAGAACAGTGGTACTGTCGATTCCTGCCGGGTCCGAGGTGTCCGCAAACGCGGTTTCAGCGCGCGTGATGTTGGTCAGGGCTGGCGAACCCTCGTGGGCAAGGTACCGCAGGTCCGATTTGCTGAACTAACTTGCTTCGGAGCG
This sequence comes from Ottelia alismoides, assembly GCA_037367405.1. Classification (NCBI taxonomy): domain Eukaryota; kingdom Viridiplantae; phylum Streptophyta; class Magnoliopsida; order Alismatales; family Hydrocharitaceae; genus Ottelia; species Ottelia alismoides. Next base: position 153,462 of record JAZKJV010004096.1, read on the forward strand.
TCGTCACCATGGAACGAAAGATGGATGGTCTTGTTGGCTTGCGTCGTGATCGCCGCCGCTTGTTGCCGGCGGTGGCTGCTGCTACCGGCCTCCTAGTGGCCTTGGGTGGCTGCAGTTCGACGCCGACCGCGAAGTCGATCGCGAAGGACGAGTCGGCGGCTGCGGAGGTCCGCGCGGACGCAGCGCGAGCGAGGAAGGATCGGGAGCAAAAGGAAGCGGAAAGGTACGTCGCCCAAGTTCCTGACTGGTACCTCTCGCCACCGAAGTCGGATGACGACGCTCTCTACGCCGTCGGCATGGCGGACAGCTCGAAGCTGGACCTGGCGGTCAAGCGCGCGATGCTGACGGCCGAGTTCGGCCTGGCCAAGCAGTACAAGTCGGCCGTGTCTGGCAACGAGAGGCAGTACCAGAGGGATTCGGGGAAGAGTGGATTGACCGAGCGCTACACGTTGCTCGTCGATTCCGTAGTCGACAGGGTGCCGCTGTCGGGGTACAAGATCGTGCGTAGGGAGGTCCGGCCGATCGATGGGGTCTTCCACTCCTGGGTTCTGCTGCGGCTGACCTACGACGACCTGAACAAGGCCATCGAGGCGGCACGCACGAGCGAGCGCGATGCTTCCATCGATGAACAGTTCGCGGAGTTGGAGCGGCGCCTGGACAAGTATCGCGAGGCACGGCAAGCCGAAGCAGCCAGCAAGCTGATCGCTGCCAAGACGGCGGGCGGCCAAGAGCAATCGCGTCCCGCTACCCAGTCTGGGGCTGAACAGTAGCAGGCAGCAGCTTCGACCCGTGCGAGGGCCCCTTCGGGGCCCTTTTTCTTGCGCGTGAGGCGCGGTGCCTGCGAACAGGACCTGATCACGCCCCTATTTCGACGGCTCCCTCCCGGTTGCGGCGAATAATATTGTCCCACGGAAGTATGATTCTTGTACCCAACAGGATGCGGCAACACTGAGTTCGCCCCACTTCAATGACTTCCGGACAGTACGTCGTCTTCGTGCTCCTTCTCGCTGCGACGGCAGGGTTCTTCGTGTGGTTCCAAAACCGAAGGATGGCCGACCAGTCGCCGGATGCGGATCGGATGGCGGCGATCGAAACGCACCACGTTCACGGGATGGCCGTGCGATGCGCGCAGCACATCCGTGAGCGTCTCGGGTTGAGCCCGTCAGCTGAAGCTGCGTTGAAGGCAGGTGTCTTCTACGTGCACACCGAGTACCTCGGCAAGTCGGACCCTGAAGAGACAGGACAGGAGTTCGCAGGACTGGTCGTGAAGAAACTCAAGGAGCTTGGGGAATTCGACGAGTCCTGGGACGAGAAGGAAGTTCATGACGTGGTCGCGTCGATCGTGGCAGACAGTCTGAGTCTGAAAGACGCGGTGGACACGCGGCCCCTTGAGGACGAGGCCATCGCTGCATGAGCAGCAACTGAAGGAGAGCGAAGTGTTGTTCAGGTCATTTTCGATCGGTCTGCTGCTCGGGGTCCTGTTGGCCGCAGGGCTGACCAGCGACGCTACCGGATGGTTGCTGGCCAGCCACCCGTCGTACGTCTTCGGCTCGGTCACGGACGGCATCGGGGACCAGCTGCTCCGGCAGCCGCTGGTGGTGGACTACGTGCGGGTCGGCATCGGTACCTTCCTGGTTTCCCTGGGGACCGTGATCGGCCTGGGGGTGTGGCCGTGGTTCGAAAGGGTGTGCGTCGCCTTTGGCGATCGGATCACCTACGCGATGAATCTGGATGGCCCGGCGGTCGGGCACAAGGGGTGATCGGTATGCTGAAAGTGACGATGCGACGCCTGGGCGTCGCTCTTGTGGTCGCGGGTGCTGCGCTGGCCGGTACGGGAGCGCGAGCGGAGCAAGGCTTCAAGTACGGCGGTGTCTTCGGTTTCGGCTACACGTTCGGTGGCTCGAAGATCGCGACGCTCAACTACACGGACGGGAGCACGCAGGATCTGAAGGGAGGCGGGCGCTTCCTCTTCAAGATCGGCGGCGAGCTTCGGTTCAAGGACTACCCGGTCGATCTGCAATCGACCATCGGCTGGCACGTGGACAACGATGTGTCGTCGAACGGCGATGTCCGGTACTCGCGATTCCCGCTGGAGGCCATGGCGTACTACCGCCTGCCCTCCAGCAGTTGGCGGCTCGGTGGAGGGTTCCGGTACAACTACAACACCAAGCTGTCGGCCAAGGTCAACAACGTCGACCTGGGGACGGTGCACTTCAACTCCAACTACGGGCGCATCCTGGAGGGGGAGTATTTCTTCTACAGGAACGCGAGCGTCGCGGTGCGCCACGTCTGGGAAGACGTGAGCCTGGACTACCAAGGGTCACGCCTGACGGGCAGTGGAAGCCACACGGGGGTGGTGATCAATCTGTTCTACTAGCAGAGGGTCAATGCGACTCTCAGAAGTGGGCTCTTCGGAGCCCGCTTTTGTTTTCAGGGTTTCTGTCCTATAACCCCCCCGGAGTACCTCGCTCAAAGGTGTATACTCTTCGGAGCTTGAATTCCTGAAAACCCGGAGACAGAGTATGCCGTCCATGAAGGAACTTCTGGAGCAGAAGGCCGCTATCGAGCGTGAGATCGAGCGACAGCGGCAGGTGGACCGCTCTGCTGCGCTCGACGAGATAAAGGCTGTGATGGACAAGCACGGCCTGTCCGTATCGGACGTTCAGAAGATGCTTGGCTCCATCAAGGCCAAGGCGGGACAGAATCCGCCTGTATCGGGCGCTGGCAAGAAGGTCGCCGCGAAGTACAAGGACCCGGCGACGGGGAATCAGTGGACGGGTCGTGGCCTTCGTCCGAAGTGGCTTGTCGAGCAGATCGAAGCCGGCAAGAAACTCGAAGACTTCCTGATCAAGTAGCTGGCCCTGAATCTGCCTTAACGATCGTAAGCACAACTCAATGGGTCAGCTCGCAATCGCGTTGGCGTATGTGCTGTCGCTCCTGGCTGTCGTCACAGCAGCAAAGGGAGCAAAGGGACTCTGGTTGGCAAGCGGCCTTCTGGCACTTGTTTCGCTGGTGGTTGCTTCAAACGGCGGTTTGCCTGCCGATTCGGTCGCGCCACATGCAGCGATCGCCCTGCTGACAGTCGTTTCCAGCGTGGTGGTGCTGGCAGTCACGCTGGCGCAGAAGCGCAAGCAACGCAGGGCCTGAGAAGGCATTTTCTGGGCTGAGTTAGCCGGCTGGGCCGGCGTTGCGCTGATGCATCCCGAGACAGGATTGAAATCATGTGGATGCTCTCTGGTGGCCGCTCGGAGAGTCAGTTAGACAGTGGTGCAGAATGGCGGCCCCACTACATGGAAGGACGAGAAGGTATGCGTACTGCACGGGATATCGGAGCAGAGATTGCGAAGCTTCAGTCGGAGATGGAGCAGGTCCGTGCCCAGGAGATCAAGGCCGCCGTGGAGCAAGTGCGAGCACTCATTCGGGAGCATGGGCTGACGCTGAACGACCTCGGGAAAAGCGTCTTCAGCGGACGGAGGGGAGGGCCGAGCAGCAAGAGCAAGAACCCTCCGAAGTACCGTGACCCGAAGAGCGGCAAGACGTGGTCCGGGATGGGGAAGCCTCCGAACTGGATCAAGGCAGCTGTCAAGGCGGGCAAGAAGGACGAATTCCTGATTGGGGGCGCGGAGCCCACGAGCGCTGCGAAGTCGCGCGTTGCGAAGAAGACTCGCGCTGCTGCGAAGAAGAGCGGGGCCGCGCGCAAGACGACCAAGGCGGCAGGGTGACATCGGCCCCATCAGGGGCTGTTCCTGAGCGACACCAGAGCAGAAACAGGGGCGACCGCGGGACGATCTGCGGGTCGCCCCTTTCCATTCTGCTGTGCGCGTGGGCGTTGGAAGGGCGCGGGCGAGACGAGATAGGAGGGGCAGCATTGAACCAGGTGGACCCGCTGGAGGGACGAAAAAAAGCTCCAGGACCGTAGGTCGAGGAGCTTGGGGTTGGAGCGTGCAGTTGCGTTGGCAAGAAGCGGTGGCTTCAGGCAGCGCGCTGCATGGACACGACAGTGCCCGTCTTGGCGGAGGCCGCGGAGCCGGAGTCGGTGTTCGGCTCGCCCATCTCGGCCTTCTTGATGTACGAGATCATCTTCTCGACCTGTTCGCGCAGCTCCGTCGGCAGTTGCTGGAAGGCGTTGTCGGCGGCGATGGATTGCAGCGTCGTGAACATCTCGGGCGCGTGGGTCTTCAGGGCCCGGTCACGCTCGTAGCCGGGCATGTGCTTCGGCATGACGCGCGTCGAGCGCTTGGAGCGCGGATCGGCCTTGGCTTGAGCAGCGAGTTGCTCCGCAGCCGCTTGCAGTTCGGGAACAGCGCTGGCGCCCTTCTTCTTCCACTGGCTGAGAGCCAGTTCGAACGTGACCTTGCCGGTGGCGACGAGGACCTGGAGAGCGTGCGGGGTGGCAGAGAACTCCAGCAGTTCTTCGATCTTCGACTTGGGCTCGCCCAGACGTTTGGCGATCTCTTCGACCTCGTGGCCGAAGCGAACCAGGCGCTTCACGCCGACTGAGCGCTCGTACTTGGTCAGGGGAACGGCGGTGGCCGTCGTCATGACCATGAAGGTGGCGTCGGCGTCGCTGGTGCCCTTGGGCACACGAACGAAAGGGAGCGTCTCGATCTCGGCGCCTTCGGTGATCGCGATCTGCACGGCTTCCAGGCGGCGATGGCCGTCGGTGACCCAGATGCAGGGACCGCCGTTCTCGTCGACACCGACATGGCCGGCGATGGGCTTGTCGGGGTAGAAGCCTTCGGCCTTCATGGTGTCGGCGAGCTGGCGGATGCCGGCGTGGTACGCGGCGTCCTTGACCCGCAGGTTGAAGTCCTTGATGACGCGGAAGCAGGCGACGGGCACCTTCCAGAGGTCGCCGCTGCTGGCCTCGAAGGCCTTCATGGCTTCCTTGATGTTGGTGGGCGTGAAGTCGATCTGCACGTCATCGCGCAAGAGTTTCATGGTGGTTTCCAGTGTGCATAGGCCCCGTGCGGAATGCCGGGAGACAACCTTGCACTGGGCCATGCCCTGCAGCAAGCAACATTCACCTGGACGGGAAGTTGGCCGCGTGGTGGCGGTGGACGGGCGGGCAGCGATAGGCGGACATGAACCAAGCGCTGTTGTGTTGCGCCTCCTGCTAATAAGAGAACCCAAAGCAGACGGTCAGTTCTGTTATTCCGAGTTACCCAAAAGGTAAGAAAATCGTCCCTCCAAGATAAACTCCCACCAATTTTTGCGAAAACGACGGTGGTCGAGGTTTGCCGGACGGATGGCGACCAGAGCCGACAGCGACTTCAGCGCCGGGAGCGGCGGAGGGTCATTGAAGTGATGAAGTTCATCAAGACTGCGGCGTGGGTGCTGCTGGCGGTCGCGTCGGCAAGCTGGGGCCAGACTTACACGCCTGGTCAGGCTGCAGCGGCGGGCAAGGCTGACGGCGTCGCTCGTAACCCGACAACGGCGGGGAACATCAACACCGCGACAGGGACGGCGACGGTGCCGAACTACAACACGACACCACCGGAGGGGGCGTACTTTGGTGGGGGAAACGGCAACGTGGCAGCACCGACTGCCACGAAGCTCAGCTCGTGCACGATGGCCACGACGGCTGAGTGCACGGCGATCAACCTGATGCAGTACAAGGCGAGCAACGCCAACCCGGTGGTCATCAACCCGCTGGACCCGCTGGTAGTCAATGCGAAGAGCGTCACCAAGACGCCGACGCCGACACTGGGTGCGACAGCATCAATCTTCACGGCGCCAACGAGCACGGCCTGCGCACCCGGGACAACGACCACCGGAACAGGTTCCGTGATCGAGACCTGCGAGGCTCATGGAGTCCCGACCGACCTGAGTTGCGTGAAGCCGTGGGACTTTCAGATTGAGCCATGGTGGCAGTACCAGTGCGAGAAGTCGAACGTGACGGTGACAAACGCCCAATGCACGAAGCTTCTCAACGTCGAAGTAACTTGGGAGCCGAACTGCACGGTCGGAGACGTGATCGCAACTGGGGTCAAGCCTTGGACATTCCATATCCGCGATTGCGGCTTCTGGGGCTGCGACGACGGATACTGGGACAACGGCGGCGCGGTGCTGGCCTATTGCGACCCGGCGCTAGCGTCGTCGATCAACTTCTCCTACGGCGGCACTGGTCGAGTCGCATGCGGGCAGTTTGGGTCCAACCCGGACCAAAGACAGAGCGTACCGCCACCTCAGCCAAACCTGGCGGCATGGAGGACGATCACGCTGCCAAGTGACATCCCGCAGTCAATTTCGTTGCCGGGAGAAGCGATGGATGTCGTTGCTGGATCGACCTGTGACGCGGGAACCGGGCAGTGCAACTTCACGTTCCACATTGGAGATGGAACTTGGGGATGCGACGGTAGCCATGTGCTGTATGTTCCACCTGGGTACTGTGGGTACAACTGTAGTACGCCTCCGCAAGTGGGAGGTACTGTGGTTGGGCCCAACCCGGGTGCGATTTGCTATCCGTTGACTGGTGGGTATGCGCCCATCGTCGTGGGCTATGACTACGGCCCAGTGTATGGGTGCAGCTTTGGAGACCTGTATACGGGAACATGGTGCTACCCGCTGGTTAACCCAGTGCCGACAATCTTGGTGAGCCCATCGCCAGGCGCGACATTCACGATGAGCTTCCAGAAGCCAAGGTTGGTGCCCATCCAGCATGACCACATCGTCTCGACATGCGATGGTCTGGAGGCAAGTCCAAACTGCTCCATCACAGGCACCACCTGTCAGGAAGGCCCTTCGACGAAGATCATCAACGGTGTGGAGGTCACGCGGCAGTGCTGGAAGACGCTGTATGACTACCAATGCACGTCTGCAGCGGGGCCCAACTGGTGTGCGCCGCTTGCGGCAGAGCCGCTTTGTGCGCAGAACGCGGTCGACGAGTGCCTTGCTTACTCAGCGACAAACGTGTGCATCTCCTACAAGGCGGGCTACAGGTGCACAAAGGACATGGGACCTCCGACAAACGTGGCGGTGACAGGGACCGGCTACACGGTGGTACGTGACGCACTTGACGAGACGGCGTGCAATGGGCTGGCCAACAACAACACGTGCACAAAGATCGGTTCGGTCTGCACTGACACAGCTGACAAGACCTTCTTCGGATTCACCTTCAGCAAGGCTTGCTGGTCGTACACAGACACCTACACATGCCCTGGTACGGCAACGAGCGACTGCCAACCGCTCATCGACAACGGGTGCTCGGTCATTCCCTCGAAGACGACGTGCACCAACTTGCTGGCGAACGGTGTGTGCGACACAACGGTGTACTACTACGAATGCGGATCGCCAGTGACGGTGACAGACACTGGAGCAACCTGCGATGCGACACCGTACTGCATCAACGGCATCTGCTACGACACCGCTCGGCCGTCGGACCCAGACTTCGGCAAGGCAGTCGCCTTCCAGGAGGCCGCGCGTGAGGCAGGCAACTACATCGATCCAGCGACGTTCCAAATCTTCAAGGGCGAGGCCAACTTCTGCCGCAAGCGTGCGCTGGTCAACTGTTGCAAGGGGAACGGCGCAGCAGCGCCAAGCCTGACTAACCGTGCGATCTATACCGCAGTTGATTTCGGGAGAACGTACGCGGGGTCGATGTACATGTACGACACCTTGTTCGCGTCTGGAGCGCCGGACTTCCTGGTCAATGGACTGGAGTCACTGGGCGTGACCAGCGCTGTGGGAGCGAACACGTTCTCCGCATACGGAGTGACGATCGGATGGGGACCTGGTGGTTTCGAGATCGTGGCGTTCGATCCGTACACGTTCATCGCACAGGTGATCATCTACATCGTGATCTCGGAGCTGATGAGCTGCGAAGATGCGGAGAAGGTCACCGCGGTGAAGAAGGACCAGGGCATCTGCCAGGAGATGGGGAGTTGGTGTTCGAGCAAATTCTTGGGCATGTGCGAGGCGACAACGCATTCGTACTGCTGCTTCAACTCGAAGCTGGCGAAGGCGGTGTCGATGCAGGGGAAGGTCCAGCTCGGGATTTCTCTCGGCAGCCCGCAGGAACCGAACTGCCGCGGGCTGACGATCGATGAGATCAACAGCCTGGACTTTTCCACGATCGATCTCAGCGAGTTCATCGCATCGATCTCCGCGAACGCGATCGGAAACTCGGATGCAGTGACGAACGCCGTCAACCGATTGGTGAACCCGAACACGTCGACAATCCCGACGCCTGTTCCCAGTGGCGGCGGATTCACTGAGGGCCCGGGATCGCCTCCGCCGCCCCCGCCACCGCCGCCGCCAGCGGGAGACCCAACGGTCACGGCCACAGTTGCACCCAGCGCCAACCTCATCATCGGGTCAGCATTCACGATTACGACGGTGACGGCCAATGCCACGTCTCTGAACTACGCGTGCAGTGGAGCGACGACGGGAACAGGTTCGCTGGCCACTGGTACGGTGGTGACGAACTTGACGGCGCTTGCGGGCAATACAGGCGTCACGACTTGCCAGTACACGGCCTCGAACGGTTCCGCATCGACGACGATCCAGGTTCAGTACACGATCGGGCCTCCGAAGCCGACTATCACGGCAAGCTTCACGCCAAACACCGTGCCTGGTGGCTCCGCATTCAGCCTGCAGACGGCCACGACCAACGCAACGTCAGTCGACTACGTATGCACAGGCGCGAGTCCGTCAACCGGAACACTGGGAACTGGGTCGTTGACCACGCCGATGGTCGCGAGCACAACCAACATGGGCCAGACCGACTGCACCTTCAATGCACGAGATGGCAGCGGCCAGATCGCCAGCGTGACGGCGAGCTACAAGGTGACCCCAGTGATGCCGACGATCACGGCGTCGTTCTTCCCCACGACCGTTCCCGTTGGGGGTGGCTATCAGCTGAGCGTGACATCGAACAACGCAGCATCGGTCAGTTACACCTGCGTCGGTGCTATGGCTGGAAGCGGGGTCGTGCCGACGGGCGCGTACACACAACCCCGAACCGCTGCGGTGGCAGACATCGGGGTCAGCACGTGCACATACACAGCGACTTCAGTGACGGGAGATGTGGCTTCCAGAGCGATCACGATGACGGTAACTCCTTGAACGGCGCTTGCATGTCCTGCGCAGCGCAATAACGCCGCTCTCTGACACGGGGCCAGAGCGACGCAAACTGCGTAGTTATCGCACCTTTGCGGTATAGACTTGGCCGATCGATTCGGCCGGGTCCTGTGCTGCCGCCCGCTCTGTCCGGGCGGCAATGCTCAGAGGCGCCCGCTCCCGATGGGTGTGATCGGCAGGGGAACTGCAATGAGATTCTTCGGTGTCGCCGTGCTGGCGATGGCCTTGGCGGCGTCGAGCGCACAGGCTCAAACGTATACGCCTGGTCAAGCTGCAAACGCTGGGAAGAGCGATGGTGTCGCAAGCAACCCGACGACGGCAGGGAACATCAACACCGCGACGGGCACGGCAACCGTGCCGAACTACAACACGAACCCACCGGAGGGGGCCTACTTCGGTGGTGGCAACGGCAACGTGGCGGCACCGACTGCTACGAAGCTCAGCTCGTGCACGATGGCCTCCACTGCTGAGTGCACGGCGATCAACCTGATGCAGTACAAGGCGAGCAACGCCAATCCGGTGACGATCAACCCGCTCGATCCGCTGGTCGTGAATAGCAAGAGCGTCACCAAGACGCCAGCTCCGACCCTCGGAGTCACTGCTGGAATCTTCACGGCGCCACCAACTACCTCAGCATGCGCGGCGCCCACAACGACCACCGGAACCGGGTCGCAGATCGAGTATTGCGAGGCGCACGGGACGCCAACCAGTATGAGTTGCGTCAAACCGTGGGACTTTCAGATCGACCCATGGTGGGCATATCACTGCGAGAAGTCGAACGTCACCGTCTCGGAAATGACGTGCACGAAAGACCGGGTGGTGACAGTACAACTGATCGAGAACTGCACGATCGGTTCGGTGGTAGCGAACGCGGACATTCCGTGGGGCTACTGGTATCTCAGCGGAAATGACTTGTACGTTGAGGGTGGCTACGCCAAGGCGATGTGCAACCCTGCTCTGGCGAACGAGGTTCAGATCAACATCGCTGCGTTGAACGTCGTACAAGGTGGGGCAGGAAGTCAGTGCTGCTTCGCGCCGGGACCAAACCGAAGCCTGATTGGACCTACTGACTTCATGAACGTGCCGACAACGGTCAGTACATCATTCTTCAAAGCAGGTAATCCCGGCGTTACGTTTGGTTGGGGCGTTTTCGCGGGGTCCGGATGCAATGCGCAGACCGGTGATTGCACCTACAACGGATTCATTGGATCACCACTTTGGGGGTGCCCAAATTCAGCAACCCTACACTGGACGTACAGCGACTATTACGGGACATACTCAGGAACAGGAAATCAATCGGGTGATGCGTTCACGGGATACCTGCAGAGCGCATATTGCGATGGAGATTTCAAAGGGTACGGTTCAGTAACGTACGACTACTACGCGGGGGCAATTGTCGACTGTTCGATGGTGCCAGGGGCAGCGTACGGATATGACCTCGGAAACGGCAGCGCAGCTTGCTATTCTGCTGGGCCGTCACCAGTGGTAGTTGGTCTTGGAAACGATGGGACATACGGTCCGGCGAAAGCATGGACACTTAATTTCCAGAAGCCGCGCCTTGTGCCGACATTGACGGACGAGCAGATCATCTCGACTTGCGGAGCGCTGGAGTCGAGTCCGACGTGTACGAATATCGGCTCGCAATGTTTGCAAGGCGCAGGCGAAACCAGAATGATCAACGGTCTGGCGGTGACCCGCGATTGTTGGCGTTACGGACTCACTTTCGAATGCACCAGCGCAGCCGGCCCGAACTACTGCGCACCCTTAACGGCTGAGCCTCTTTGCGCGCAAACCGGCGTTGACGAGTGCATGGCTTACTCTCAGGGTGGGCAGTGCGTGTCGTACATGGCGGACTATCGGTGCACGAAGGACATGGGGCCGCCACCTAACGTCACGTTGACGGCAACTGGGTATACGGTCGTGAAGGACGCGTTGAACGACACGGCCTGCACGTCGTTGGCAACGAATCCGAATTGCACGAAGACAGGGTCTGTGTGCACGGACACGGCCGACAAGACATTCTTCGGGTTCACCTTCAGCAAGACTTGCTGGTCGTACACGGACACGTACACCTGCCCAGGTTCTTCGACAAGTGATTGCCAGCAACTCGTGAACAACGGGTGCAGCGTGATCCCATCCAAGACCACATGCATCAGTCACTTGCCAGATGGGAGTTGCGATACGACGGCCTACTACTACGAGTGCGGTACGCCGGTGACTGTGACCCCAACAGGTGGGACATGCGACAACACGCCGTACTGCATCAACGGAATCTGCTACGACACGGCTCGACCGGCAGACCCAGATTTCGGGAAGGCAGTTGCCTTCCAAGAAGCAGCTCGGGAAGCGGGGAACTACATCGATCCGGCGACGTTTGAAATCTTCAAGGGGGAGGCCAACTTCTGCAGGAAGCGGTCGTTGGTGAATTGCTGCAAAGGCAATGGAGCGCAAGCTCCAAGTCTGACGAACAGGGCGATTTACACGGCAGTGGACTTCGGGCGCACCTACGCCGGCTCGATGTACATGTACGACACTCTGTTCGCATCAGGTGCCCCGGACTTTCTGGTGAATGGTCTGGAATCGCTGGGTGTGACCAGTGCTGTCGGAGCGAACACCTTCTCAGCGTACGGTGTGACGATTGGTTGGGGTGCAGAAGGTTTCGAGATCGTCGCTTTCGACCCGTACACCTTCATCGCGCAGGTGATCATCTACATCGTGATCTCGGAACTGATGAGTTGCGAAGATTATGAAAAGGTGACTGCGGTGAAGAAGGACCAGGGCATCTGCCAGGACATGGGAAGTTGGTGCTCGAACAAGATTCTTGGCATGTGCGAGTCCCGGACAGTTGCCTACTGCTGCTTCAACTCGAAGCTGGCGAAGGCAGTAAACATGCAGGGGAAGACGCAGCTGGGGATTCCTTGGGGTCCGCCGCAGGACCCCAACTGCCGTGGACTGACAATCGATCAGATCAATAGTCTGGACTTCTCGACAATTGACTTGAGCGAGTTCATTGCCTCGATCGCGGCAAATGCAATTGGCAATGCGGACGCTGTCACGAATGCCGTGAATCGGCTTGTCAATCCGAACACATCGAGCATTCCTGTCCCGATGCCAAACGGAGGGGGCTACACGGAAGGGCCCGCTTCTCTGCCGCCACCGCCGCCGCCGCCTGTGGTGAACGACCCAGTGATGACGGCTTCAGTGTCGCCAGCTTCGGTGACTGTGGGAGGGACGTTGAGCATTACGACAACGGCGGCAAACGCCACGTCTGCAACGTTCAGCTGTACCGGGGCGACAGTGGCCACGGGATCGATTCCAACGTCGACGACGACCACTACGATCACCGCGGCCGTGGCGAACGTGGGCATCACGAACTGCCAGTACACGGCGACTGGACAGTACGGCTCGGATACGGTCCAAATCCAGTACACGATCACACCGCCTGCACCTCAGGTCACGGCGACTTTCGTGCCTGCGACAGTGGCCGGTGGGTCACCGTTCAGCTTGAACACCGTGACGGTGAACTCAACGTCGCTGGACTACATCTGTACCGGAGCGAATCCGATGTCCGGAACCCTGGGGACGGGATCGGTATCGACTCCTCTCGTGGCCAGCACGACGAACATGGGCGTGACCAACTGCACGTTCAACGCGCGAGATGCAGGAGGGAACGTCGGTACGTCGACAGCGAGCTACACCGTCAACCCGGTGATCCCGACCATCACGGCTTCGTTCTTCCCGACGCCAGTCGCAGCTGGTGGTGCGTATCAACTCAACGTTGTGTCGACCAACGCAGCGTCGGTGACGTACAGCTGCGTGGGAGGCCTGGCAGGAAGCGGGACGGTGCCAACCGGTAGCTACACGGAGCCGCGGACTGCGACGTTGGCGCAAGCGGGAACGAGCACCTGCACCTACACGGCACATTCCGTGACTGGGAACGTCGTAAATAAGGCGGCAACGGTGACAATCACACCATAAGCAGGAGCGACGGATGTCCTACATCGACAAGCACTTGATTGCTGGCGAGGAGGTTCTTTACGAGGGCCAGATCAGCCTTTGGTCGCAGGCGAAGTGGTTGATCCTTGGTGTACTCGGGATCACCTTCATCTTCTACAACTCGCGCTACGTGCTCATTCCTTTCGCCGGTGGGGTGTGCTGTTTCTTGTGGGTGATCGTGCAATTCGCCACCACCGAGTTAGCGGTGACCAGCAAGAGGGTGGTTGCGAAGTACGGATGGATTGCGCGAAACACCGTTGAGATTTCGCTGAACAGGATCGAGAGTCTGGAAGTAGACCAGCCGGTCCACCAGAGGCTTCTAGGCTACGGCAGCGTGTACATCTCGGGGACAGGCAGCCACAAGGCAAGAATCGCGAACGTCGTGGACCCAATGGCGTTCAGGCAGGCGTTCCTGGAGGCGGTCGATAGCCAGGAGGGCGAGAGCACTGAGTTGCTGAGAGCAATCGACGAGGACACTAGGAAGCTGCGCGCCAGGCCCGCAGAGGGAGCTGCAAGCGCCTGAAGGAGCTTGGTGACGAACGAGGGTTGTCGCAGGGCCCGGAGAGGGCGTTAAGCACCCTCTCGTCGTACTGGCCTGAAGTTACTTCGACGCGAGGGTGGGGCTGGGTGTTTGAGGGCCGGGGGAGACTTGGAAGCGTGTGCCGCCAGCGATGGCCTGGTGTAACGCCCGCTCCAGTGCTGCTGCGCCGGCAGAGGCGGTCATGTGCTTCATGTCGTGCCAGGCGAGCGGATTGTCATAGATGCCTTCGGCACTGGTGAGGTCGACTGTACCCGAAGGGAGTTGGGCTCGAATGCGGGACATCAGCTCGTCATAGTCGGCAGTTGGACGGAATGACCTCCGGAACAGTTGGCTGGTCGGTTGAACGTACCAGACAACGGTGACTCCTCTACTTTGCAGAAGGCCGCTGATCGATTGCAGAGCACCGAACTCGGCGTCGACGACATCAGATGCGGAGATCGTCCTTTTGGATGGCATGAAGACAGTCCGCGCATGCGTCGCGGGATCGGCCCTAAGGCGTTCAACTGCAGCTGGGAGTTCGTAGTGGCCATCGCTTGGATGAAAGCGAACGGATGGCACGGGCTGAAAGTGGTCGAATACCTTGTTGATGGACTGCGTAAGGCTCGATGCGAAGAGCGCTTCGGCCCACCATTTGGCACTGGACTCGCCCGTCACGCTGGGAGGGAAGCGAAACTCCTGGCGCAAGTTTGCAGACCGAGGCGCGAATAGAAACGGATCGATCCCGATGATGACGTTGGGAGGCAGAGCTTCTGCCCGATCAAGAGCTTGCAAGGCGACCGAGATGTCACTTGCGGTAGCGAGAAAGAAAGCGAAGTTGTAGGCACGTGCGCCTGGAACCAGTCGGTCGACGACAACTGGGTCAATGATCCCCATGACGCTGGTTCCCAGCAGAAGGGTGTTGAACTTCCCCGGATGTTCTGCGAGATAGGAAACCTGCGCTGAGCGTTGAGCCGAAGTGGGGCCGGTTCCAAGAGGAGAAGTTCCAAAAAGGTCGTAGGGATCGACGAGCAGATTCATAGCCGGCATCGCAAGGATGCCAAGCGAAATGAAGGCAAGGCTGGCGAAGGCGAATCGCCGCCACGATGCAGCTTCAGTGTCAGCGGTCGACGGCGAATGCGGTTGCATGGTTCGCGGGCGCGGTGGAGGGAGACCTGGCTGAGTTTTTCCCCAAAACCAGTGCGTTGTTTAAGGTAGTACCTTAAATCAGAACTGGTAGTACAGGAAGCGACTCGGATTGCTGATGACGCTCATCGAAAGCAGTGCCAGGCCGCCTAGGTAGGCGGCATGACGCAAAGTCGGTTGGAGGTCGAACTCATGAACGTTCTTGGCAACAGAGCACCACCCAAGAAGCGCCCCGTAGAGCAAGACTTCGGTGCCGATAACGATGCTCGAATTGCCGACGACAACCCAACGGGGTAGGTAGGTTGAGAACTGTTGAAAGCCGGGCCCCAATTCGAGACCGTTGATCCCTAGCATGCTCTGCCAGAGGTGGACGGCATCAGGCAGGGAGCTAGCGCGAAACAGGACCCACGCAAAGACAACAGCCGTCAAAGTGATCAAGTGAGAGAGAGCGCGAGGCAGTTTCCATCCGCTCGCATCCCAGAGCCGGTAGACCGCCAGGTAGCCAGCGTGCATGCAACCCCAAAGAACGAAGGTCCAGCCAGCTCCGTGCCAGAGGCCAGTGAGGAAGAAGGTGACGGCGATGGAGAGGAGAGTGATGGCCAAGCCGTTCTTGCTGCCACCCAAGGGCACGTAGACGTACTCTCGAAACCATGACCCGAGAGAGATGTGCCAGGTTCGCCAGAACTCGGCAATGTTGATGGAGCGATAGGGACTCAGGAAGTTGACAGGGATGGTGATGCCAAGCATCAATGACATGCCATAGGCCATCTCGCAGTAGCCGCTGAAGTCGAAGTACAGCTGGCAGGTGTACGCGAGAGCCCCCGTCCAGGCCTCAACGAAACTCGCGGTTCCGGCGATTGCGAAGACGGCATTTGCCATGTCGGCACACAGCGCGTCAGCAACGACGACCTTCTTGAACAGGCCCACGAGAAGGAAGAGCAGGCCTTTGGAAAACTGCTGACCAAGCTGCAGCGGTTCGCGAGTGATGGCCAGCAACTGGGGAACCACTTCGTCGTGCTTGAGGATAGGGCCGGCGATGAGGTGTGGAAAGTAGGTGACGAAGACTGCGTAGGGCAGGGCACCGCTGTGCGTGCTGGCGCCCTTGTAGATGTTCAACAGGTAGCCGATCTGCAGGAACGTGAAGAAGCTGATGCCAAGAGGGAGTGCGAGACTGTGCACCGGAAAGTCGAGCATTCCGCCGATCCAGGAGGCGTACTTGAAGAACGACAGCGGCAGGAGATTGAGGGCAATCCCGAGGGCGAGAAGAACGCGCGTCCGATGCCGATCAAGGTAGCGACCGTAGGTGTAGTTGATCGCGATGCCCAGCAGCAAGAGCGATGTGAAGCGCCAGTCCCAGTAGGAGTAAAAGAGAAGCGAAGCCGCCAGAAGAACGACAAGCGCTGCCGTGTTGGATCGCTGCTTGAAGTGGCTGAAGACAAACAGCGTTCCGGGAAGGAACGCGAGCAGGAAGATCAGAGAGTTGAATAGCATGCGGCCGGCCGCCGTGGGAGAACGGTTGGTCGCAGAAGAGCTAGCAGACGGTCTGCTTCGTCGACACGTTGATCTTTTCAGGCGGGAAGCAGAGATTCGCGGTGCAGCCCTGGGTCATCAGAGCCGCTATGACCTGCTGGCCACAAGCGATCGAACCCTTAGGGAAGTTTGCCGTCAACGTGACGGCGCCGCCGTAGACCTCCTGCACAGTGCCGTCAGCGGTACGGAAGTGCGAAGGCGCGGGTACTGACATCGAAGAGGGTGCTGGGCCTGAGAACACCACCAACGCAGTCTTGGGGTTGGCGTAGAGGCGAATCTCTGGCGAGATGATCAACCGGACTTCCAGTGTGTCTGCGGTCGACGAGCGTGCGATTCGAGAGCCGATCTGAACGTAGTCACGAAGACCGCCCTCTTGGCTGTGGGCAGCTGGAACCACCAAGGTGAAGCCGAGAAGTACAGCGACGATACGCCGCGTGAGTTGGTAAGCCATTTTGGACCCGCCGGTGTACCCGAAAAGTCCGAAAAGTCTACCAGTGAGGGTGAATTACAGCGAAAGCTCCGCGTGATCCGTCATCTGGTGGCGGGCGTCATGAGCTTCGCTGCACACGACAGCCGAGCGTGACCAGAAGTTGTGCTTCGAGAGAGGCAGACCACTGGTACATCGCACCTTGGATGCGCTGCCTGGACACGTGGTCGGGGTCAGTAGCAGAGGGACAAGGCGGAGGAGGGATGGGGGTCCAACTGGTCGAGCCGTCACTGCCTTGTCGTGGAGCGTGGTACCGCGGCACGAAGCTTGGAGAGAGTGAGCAGACAGTCGACGCGACGGTGGGAGCTACTCCAGTGGCCGGGTGGTGGCCCGTCTTTCGCTTGGGGAGGAAAGCGGTCAGGACAGCGAAACGACGAAAAAGCGACATGACGGTCCCTCACAAGAGTCAGAAGTTGTTGCCTTTTGAACAGTGTGGGAAATGCACGGCCCTAGACGGATGCCATTCTATTGAACTTCAACTTTTCCGCTACGTACAACCACGGGGCGCTATCATGAAACATTCAACTAAAGTACGATCGAACGTGGCTCGCCGAGACGTTAGCGGCAAGGAGTCTGAGCCAGGTCAAAGCTCTCCGCACCTGGTGGCGTACTAGAAGATTGCGAGGAACAAGATGTCCCACTTCTCCGGAAGTTGCTTGTGCGGGGCCGTGGCCTATCACGTCTCCGGAAACCCGGTGTACTCCGCGTACTGTCATTGCTCCCAGTGCAGGAAGTTCAGCGGGTCGGCGTTCTCGGCATTGATGGGGGTGCCGAGGGCTCAGCTTCGGGTCGAAGAGAAGGTGGTTGGTGCGGTGGGTGCGTTCCAGAAGTCGGAAGCGACGCGCCTGATGTTCTGCCGTCACTGTGGTTCGAGCCTGTTCGCTGAGAAGGTGCTTCAAGGGCTCTACCACGTTCGCATGGGGACTCTCGACGGGACGGTCCCGTTTCGCCCACAGGCGCACATCCACGTCGCCTCCAAGGCGTCCTGGTACGACCTCCCCGACGATGGGCTTCCACGGTTCGAGGAGTCGCCGCCGAAGGCCGCGGTCGAAAGTCTCGTGCGCGCAGTTGCATGAGCGTTCGCCAGCTGGGCGTATGCTCTGGCTGGGGTAGGACGGAGGGTAGCGCATGACCCGAACAACAGAAAGACAGGTCAGCGAAAGCTGGGCAGACGAAACCTTCAACCCCTGGGTTGCCGAGTCGAGGCATCTTGGCACCTCTCGGTCTGTCGCGGAAGACCTGGCGATTGCAGCTCGGCGAGGTGAACCGGCCGAGGTCGCTGCTTGGGAAGCTTCGGCAGCTGGGTTCCAAAGCATCTACGGGAGAAGGCGACGCATCTTTGCAGGGCCGTGGGGCTCTCCCATGGCGCCTGAGTGCCCGATGGACCGTGCGGCAGCGTTCTGGAGTCTTGTGAAGTCCTCGCCGTCTCTGGATTGGATGGTGCTGACGGACTTGGCGAACAGGCGCGAAGTGCTTCTGCCTCCTGACTGGGGAGCCGGCTACCGCAACGTGTGGGCAGGATGCAAGATCACGAGCGCTGATTCAGCAACCACCGGACTGTCAAGACTTCGTGCCCTGCCGGCGGCAATTCGCTTTGCGATCGTGGTGCAGGTGAAGCACTCGGTGGGGGACCTTGATCTGACGGGTATCGACTGGGTGGTGCTTCTGGTGCCACGGGACTCGGATCGGTTCGACTTCGACGAAGTCATGTCGGTTCGGCTCCAAGCCATGATGCAAGGAGTGCCGGTGTGGATCGACAGGCCTGTGCCGCAAGGCAGCAGAGGTGACGCTACGTCACTGTCGGTGCACGAACTGCCGCGGGCCTGCAAACACTAGGCTCCCGATATGGCGTACCCGCGCCCGCTTGAACGGGTCTTTGACTACTTTGGTGCCCATCAAGGCGCCGATCGCCAGGAGCACGAGATAGATCGAGCGCGACAGCGCTTTCTCTTTCCGGTGGTGTTCTTGCCGCTTGGGTTTGTGTTAGGCCACTGGATGGGCCTTACAGAGCGGTCGTTCTTCACCTGGTTCAGCTTGCCGTTCCTGCTTTACGGTCTCGCCGGCTTGATCTTCTGGGAGTACCTCAAGAGTCATCCTCATGGAGGAGTGCTTCTCCAGTACGTTTTTCTTGTGATGGACCCGGCGCTTGCGCTCTTCGCCATGATCTACGAGCCGCAGACGTTCTCATGGTTCGCCGTGATTCTGTTGGTAATCGTGACGCGGGTTGGTATCAGGTACGGCATGCGCACGATGGTTCTGAGCTGGAGTTCGGCAGTGGTGACAGCCCTTGGGGTGACGGCGGCGACTCAGACGGGAACCGGGACGTGGCAGCAGGCGAGGGACACTTACCTACTCATAGCAGCGACACTACTGGTAGGGGTTCCTCTGTTCATTCCGGTCATAAGACTTCAGGCGCGAAACAGAGAGTTGGAACTGCAGCGGGTGAAGATTGGGATGCTGTCGGAACAGCTTTCGAAGAGGAGCCAGTTCCTTTCGCGCGTGAGCCACGAACTCAGAACACCACTCCAGGCGTTGTTGTCGATTGTTGACCTGGTGGAGCTGAGGGCAAACAAGCCGCTAGACAAGACGCTGCTGCAACGCATGAAGCGGTCTGCCGCGGGCTTGTCAGCTCAGCTGAGCGACCTGCTGACGTTGGCGAGGGGAGAGGCAGGCAGCCTGACGATCACGCCTCAGCGAATCGAGATGCTCGAACTGTTCTACGAGCTGACTGTGCGGTGGAAGAGTGCAGCAGCTGCAAAGGACTTAGACCTCGTGCTGGAGGCGCCCGAAGAGTGGCCCATCGTGGTGGTGGATGGTGTTCGAGTGCTACAGATCGCGGAGAACCTGGTCAGCAATGCGGTCAAGTACACAGAGGCAGGGAGCGTCAAGATCACGCTGTGGCCGTACGAGGCTGACCGTTCGGAAGTCAGATTCGCTGTGAGCGATACGGGGATCGGGATCGAGCAGAAGGACGCGGATCGCATCTTCAAGACCTATGAGCGAGCAGCCATAGGCGACCATGCAAGCGAGTTTGACAGCGCAGGTGTTGGCCTGTCGGTGGTTCAGGTGGTGCTTGGGTATCTGGGGGGCGAGATCGAAGTTCAGAGCGAGCCAGGAAAAGGGTCAACCTTCTCTGTTCGCATCCCAGTCACAAAGGTCGACGAGCAGGGTGAAGACCGGGCGATGCGCGGTGAGGGCTCGTCGGGGAAACGCGTGATGATCGTCGACGATCACGATGAAATCCTTGTCGGGATCGCTGGAGTGCTCAGAGAGATGGGGTTCGAAACCGATATGGCCTCGTCGATCGGCGTAGCAAGCAACTTGCTGCGTGCACACGTCTACGATACGGTGTTCTTTGACCTGCAGATGCCTGTCAAGTCTGGGGCGGAGTTAGCGGCTGACCTCAGGCGAATGGATGGCCCGAACAAAGAGGCGCGCTTCATCGCGATGACAGCCAGCGACGAGGAATTGGACGAGAAGAGGTGGCCGTTCAATGACTTCGTACGAAAGCCTGTGACGGCAAGGCAACTCAAGCAGGTGCTTGGGTCTTCCAACTCCGCTCAAGCGCTGTCCTGAGTAGGGAGTTGCGGGTCGGCTTTTCGAAGTATGAGAAGAGGAATTGCTGCGAAGCCTCGCCCAGCTCCTCCTCACCAACTTGTCCTCCGTTCATCTGACCGGTGAGGACGACGACGGGGCAGAGCTGATCGGATTGCCGAATCTCGCGAATGAGTGATGCAGATGAGTGCCCGTTCACGAGCCAGTCGATGACGTAGCCATCGAACTGCTGCTCGTGGATGGCCGCAAGAAGGGCCGGGATCGTGTGGAAAGCAGTGCTCTCGTGACCGTGCTCTTCCATGTAGTCAGCGATGGTCGTTGCGAGATCGCGGTCGTCGTCGAGGACGGCGACGCGCTTCTTCGGGGCCGGAGGGGCAACGAGAACAAGCTTCTCCACAGCTTGAGCATCTTGTGTAGAGGCGTCGTCAGCCGGGAAAACGATCCATTCAACGCCCTCCGGCAGGTTCTGGAAGGTCGGCGTGGGGCGGACCGCCACGAAAGGGGTCGGCCTTGCGCGGGCAGGGGAATCGGACGCCACAACTTCGCAAGGAATGCGCTGATCTCCAAGGACAAGAACGCCGACTGGAAGACGTGGCTCGTCGGGAGAAGGTGACGCAGCGGAATCGTCGGCCACGAGCTTGGCCAAGGTTTCGCCGAAGTGCTCAGCGACTTTCTGAAGCTCCTCGATGGTCCAGTCGGACACGTTCGCCAGGCGACGGCGAACTTGCTGGTAGCTCATGCCCAGCGCCTTTTCCAGTGACGTGGCCCGCTGGCGGGAAGGGACCTGGTGGCGGTCGAGCAAACGCGTGACGAAGACCGTCCCGAGCGATTGAACGTCGTCGTTCATGCCGGACTGAGGCAGTTGTTCACTTGTTGTCATTTTGTAAGCAAACTCCCCGGTTTAGGGGAATCCCGATCGATCACTTCCTGTTCGTTTCTGGTATAAACCGGGTCCGGACAGCACAAAGCCGCCGACTTTTGGACCCGTAACAGGTCGAATGTTATCGGTTTTTAAACACTTAGGTGACGACCTTGCCGAAAGTGGGCTCTTCGAAGCGGGGCGCGCTCGATCACGAATTGTGCATCGCGCTTCGGCGGAAGTGAATGTGACGGCCCGGATGACGGTTGGGAGCCCGATGGCGCCGCCAGTGGGCATTGGGGTTTGGACAGCAGTGGAAGTCGGGCATCGAGCCGCGACGATTGGAGTGCAAGGATGAATGCGCCCGTGTTCTCGTCGATCAGCGTGCACCAAGCATGCGGGGCGCAGTTCGCCACGCGCCTGTGCGAGCCGGCCGCGTTCCGGGTCCTCGGCGAATTGACCGAGAACGAAGCCGAGTACAACCTCCGAACGGTCTCGACGGCGATCCGTTACCTGGTGGAGCATCCGGATGTGAAGCGGGTGTTCGTTCCGGTCGACATGAAGTCGCTCGACTCGCACAGTTCGGCTTTCGCGGCGATGCTGATGACGGTTCCCGAGGCATACCGCGCGAAGATGTTCCTGGAGCTGAAGACCAACCAGAGGCTGGTCAGCGAGACGGTCCAGCGTTTCGCGCTCCACATCCAGGACGAGTGCGCCATGTCGGTGCTGGTCTGGACGCGGTGCTGCGACTCCGACTACGTCAGGCATCTGATGGAGTACCTGAATCCGTCGGTCCTGGGTATCGACAAGCGTTGCACGAAGCAGGCAGCGGCCTGCGAAGACAAACGGTGGATGCTGCTGGACGCGATGGAGGAGGGCGTCAGCTGTGGGGCGCGCGTTCTCGTCGAGGGAGTCGACACAGAGGACGAACTGTCCCTGATGCGGAAGATCGGCGTGGACCTGCTCTGTGGTGAGGCGATCTCCACGTGCGCACCGGTGGCGCAGGGCGACTATCGGCGCAACGCTGCTTTGATGAGCGCCCACGATCGCCGCATCCACCGCGCCAAGGCCTGATCTCAGCGAGAACGGGAAGTTGCGTCAACGGTTACGCCGACGACTGCTATCCCGTTGAGCAGTTGAAGGGCGGCATCGGCAGTTGCACGATCCGCACAGTTGATGGTCACCGTGGTGCCGGCGATCGTCTTGCCGACGACGTTGTGGACGATGGAGGAGTCTGAAAGAGGCTCCTCGTGCAGCAGCCAGCCGGTGATGTAGGTGTCATGGGGCATCCGAGGCTCCTTCATGATGCCTGGTAGCTCTTCGCTGCGGCCACCATGCGCTCCAGAACGATGGTCTTCTGCGGACCTTGAGGGTCCGCACCGAACTCGTGACGCAGCCAGTCAGCGGGCATGTAGTAGTGCCCCTTGTGCTTGCCGACAGCGACCTTGGCGAGACCAGCTTTGAGGAGCGCGCCTTCTTCCCCGGCCGAATGCATCACAGCTGGCAAGAAGACGGTTCCGTCACTGCCCTTGCCGATGATGCACCGCGATGCGCCTGCTGCAGCATCGCCAAACACGAGGTAGGTGATGTCGACGGCGTCGTTGTGCGAGCGCTGCTGAAGGCGCCTCAAGAAGCGGGTGCCGCGAAGCGAAAGAGGCTTGACCATGGGCGTTACTCCGTGGGTTCCTGGACGGGCATGCTGGCCAGCGCCTTCAGGTACGCTTCCTTGAAGTCAGCCTCGACAAGGTACCCGCGCTTCTTGGAATCCATCTCGTCGAACACGGCGCGGAGCCTCTTCGAGAACTCTGGCCAAGTGACCTTCCGATCGCGGTTGGTATCGAATTCGCGCATCTGACGGGCGGCGAATTCGTCAGGTGTAGGCTTCCGAGGTGCGGGGGGCAGCATGGGAAGGCCGGCGTCCTGAGCCATGGACGAGGCGCCCAACGTAAGGGCCAAGGAAAGGCCAAGCAGAATTGAACGTCCAATACGCAAGGTCTTATGCACTGTTGCACTCCAGTTGTTGGGTCAGTCGAAGGTTGAGGACTCACGCGGGCGTAGAGCCTGGGCTACTGCGGCGAAGAGCGTTGGCGCGTCGAACGGTTTGACCATGCAGCCGTTGGCCCCGGCGGAGTGACTAGCCTGCTTGAACTGGTCACTGTCTTCGCTCGTCAGAAACAGAATGGGCAGGCGGTCGAATCGAGGGTCTGCTCGAAGCGTGCGCGTGAGCCCGAGCCCGTCCATGCGAGGCATGTTCTGGTCGGTGATCACCAAGTCAAAGTCCTGCAACGCAGCCTTCTCACAGGCATCCACGCCGTCCACCGCCTCGACGACGCTGAATCCGGCGTGCTGAAGCGCAAACCGGACCATGAGGCGCGTTTCGTCGCTGTCGTCGACTGCCAGGATGGATGCCATAGACCAAAAAGGGGAAGAAACTACGCAAACAGGACGGCGCATTGTATTTCGTTCCTACCTTAATCGTGCTTCTTTGTTGCTGGCGCCCGTGGGCGTGGGCGAGTTGCTGCCTGGCGCTTCTTAGCGGTGGGCGTAGGCCCTTTGCCCGCGGTAGCAAGCATCTGCCGCAGGGAATCCACTAGCTTGGCTTCCCGAGCGTTCCCAGCAATCTCGGCGGAGAGCGTGGCAACCCGCGATTCGGACTCTCGCAGACGTTCCAAGGTAACGGCGGCGTCCGAAGTCAGTTCCGCTACGCGGCGGGTAGCGTCTTCAAGTTGGGTTGTGGTTCGTTCCAGCGATACAGCTTGTGCGGCGATCTGTGCTCGAAGTTCGTCAATCGTCGCCTGGCGGTGGCCGACCTGGTCGGCAGCCTGGATGTTAAGAGCTGCGAGCCTTTTCGCTTCCTGGCGCAGTTCGTCGATCTGGAGCAGGAGGCTTCTGCGGTCGCCTTCGAATCGTCTGGCTTGGTCGCGTGCGACCTGAACGGCCTCGCCGAGGCGTTCATTCAGGAGGGTGACCTCCTTTGCATGAGCGGCACTGATCGCGGCAAGAGATGCGGCATGTTCTGAAGCTCGTTCGGCGAGCACAGAGCCAGACCGCTCGACTTCTCTTCGTGCCTGTTCGGCAAGTGCATGGGCTTCCTCGGCGAGGCGCTGCGCCACGAGTCGTTCGGCCTCGGCGTCCGAGGCGCGCTGGTTCGCTTGAGCTACGTCAGAGTCGGCGGCCAGCCGGTAGTCGTCGAATTGAGCCCTTGCTTGCTCGTGGGCGAATGACCAAACACGAATCAGGAGGCTGGCGACCTCCTCTGGGATGCCTTGCGGGATGCGACCCGATTTGAGGGTCGCGCAGTGCTGAGCCCACCACTCGTCGCGCAGCGGAGCGATGGTGGAGAGGCTTCCGGTCGTGATTTCGAGGATGGCGCGGTTGTGGGGGAACCGGCCTCGGGCTGCGAGCTGGTCACATGCGGCAAAGACAGTCTCTCTGGTCGCCTTTGCCTTCGAAGGGACGCGACGATCGGAGCTTTGGTGCTGTGGGATCGAAGTTGGCACGATGGGACTTTGGTCTAGTCTGCGAGACGGAGCGAGGAGCGACGATCACTGTCGCGGATGAGAGGAGTCAGCACCGCTGTGACCTCCGCCCAAATTGCCGGCCCGAGGTTCGGAAAAGCTGACATGAACGCATTCAGCGTGCGGACATGAGTACCGGACCGGAGCGGCGCCCACTGGATGGAAGGACGGCCGACTCCTGGGTTCGAGGGATCGAGGATGTGTTGAACAGGCCAGAGCGGTCGCATCAAGTCGAACGCGCCGTCGCTGTCCATCTCGACCCAGTCGGTCTTGAAAGGGTCGCCCCTAAGCGGGATGACCGATCCGTTGGCCCACGTGCTGGATAGCCGGGCTCAGCTGCATTGGTGAGTGAGGCTCCCGTGTTCAGCTCCTGCAGATCGAGCAACAGCGCAAGGGGCCGTTCCCCAGCCCGCACAGCGGTCACGGACACGATGCCGATCTCGCCAGTGCGCGGCGTCGGATCGGCGGCACTGCGAAAGGAGAAGCGGCGAACGTCGACGGTGACTGAAGAGTCGATACGGCTGGGTCGCGGTTTCGCGCTCGAAGCGACTTTGGACGGTGCGCGCGACCCCCCCGGCATCTGTCGCATCTCCGACGGCGGTACGGTTGCGCGGAGCCGGGCCAGATCGCCGGACGTGAGTGGAACTTGTCGTCTGCGGCGCATGCGTTACACCCCTAAAGTTCAGTGGTTTCAACGACTTAAACTATACGATACAGGTGCGTATTACGCCAGCACATAATACGGACCTGCGATGCAGTGTTCCTCTAGGCTCCATTAGGGGCCGTGTTGATGGTCGGCGGCTTGGAAAATTGCGTGAAGGCCTGTGGCGGCAACCGGAGGGGGTCGGCGCGCAATTCAGGAAGGGCCTGCGCGTCGGGGCGCCCCCGGCCGACGACGTTCGCCCCTAGTTGCTGGTCCAGGGTTAGTTCGGGAACTTTGGCGCTGACGGTTTGAGATAGGGGCTGACAGCGAAAATAGTGATTCAGGGAAACCTGCTTGCGGAGTTTCTGAACATGGCGAAACTAGGGAAGAAGGGCTGCGCCTTCGCGGCAATGCTGGGATTGGCGATCGCTGCTGTGCCGGAATTGACCGTGGCTGCGTCTGGCGGTTTGCTCGTGCCGCGATTCCAGGAGGAGTCGATTCAGGCGGGGCTGGTCAATCGGTCGCAAGACGACATGCCGGCGGGCGGTGGAGTTGCGGTGTTCGACTGCAACGGCGATCTGATGCCGGAAGTGTTCTTCACCGGCGGGTACAACCCGGCAAAGCTCTTTCGGAACGTTGGAAAGCCTGGGGGTGTGCTGGCCTTCAAGGAGGTCAGGTCAGGGCTGGAAATCGCCGGTGCGAGTGGCGCCTACCCGATCGACATCGACGGGGATGACATCGTGGATGTCGTTGTCCTACGCTTCGGCACGGTGGAGGTCTTTAAGGGCCTGGGCGACTGCAAGTTCGAGCGCGTGACGGAGAAGTGGTCGATCAAGACGAGCAACGATTGGCACACAGCCTTCTCCGCAACCTGGGAGAAGGGGAACCGGTGGCCGACGTTGGCCTTCGGGACGTACATCGAACACGAGGACAACTCCGCGTTCCCGTGGGGGGCCTGCCGGCCGGCGCTTCTGCTGCGCCCGAAATCCCCGGACGGGGGCGGCTACGCCGAGCCCATCAAGCTGGAAGGGCACTGCGCGTTGTCGATGCTGTTCTATGACTGGAGCGGCAAGGGTGACGTTGCGCTGCGGGTCAGCAACGATCGGGAGTTCTACAGGAACGGCCGCGAGCAGCTTTGGGTGCTAGAGCCGCAAGGAGCACCAAGACAACTGACCGAGAGCGACGGGTGGCTCCCATTGCAAATCTGGGGCATGGGCATCGCGACTGCGTACCTGAGCAACGAGGGAGGTGCGCCGGAAGTGTTCCTCACCAGCATGGCGGATAACAAGCTGCAGCAGCTGGAGCCTGGTGCGACAAGACCGACGTACCGGGACATCGCGTTCCGAACGGGCGTGGCGGCTAGCCGGCCGTACGTGGGTGACGACCTCCATCCGTCCACGGCCTGGCACGCCCAGTTCGAGGACGTGAACAACGATGGCCTCTTGGACCTGTTCATCGTGAAGGGCAACGTGATGCAGGACATGTTCGCCAACCTGGACCCGAACAACCTGCTGCTGCAAACAGCCAGGATGAGGTTTGAGGAGTTTGGTGACAAGGCCGGCGTCGCGAGTTTCAAGCAGGGTAGAGGCGGTCTGCTGGTTGATCTGAACATGGACGGCCTTCTGGACATGATCGTCGTAAACCGCATGGACGACAGCGAGGCCTGGAGGCAGAAGGCACTGGAGGAGGCGCAACGGAAGTCGGCGAACTGCATCGATGTGCGCTTGCGCCAAGGTCGCGCACAAGGAAACACCTGGGCGGTCGGTGCGAAGGTAGAGGTAGACGCAGGGCAGGGTGTGCAACGCCGGGAACTGACGGTCGGCGGTGGTCATGCAAGCGGAAGCCTAGGCTGGATGCACTTCGGTTTGGGGAAGGCGACAAGCGCGAAACTGCGAGTCACCTGGCCAGACGGCCAGCGGGGAGAGTGGATCACGATCAAGGCCGGAGGCTTTTCGGTGATCGATCGAGAAGCGGGAGTCCAAGTGCTTCGGGTGGGAGGCGGAACGTGAAGGTGATGATGTGCAGGATGGTCGCGATGCTGTTCCTGGCGACTGCAACGTGTGTGTCATCGGCGACGCCCACCTATGCCCCAGGCAAGACAGCGTACGAGTTCAGCTCTGACGTTCCACGTGAATGGATGCAGTTGAACATCGAACTGGCCCAGCAGTCGCCGGGAGAGAGTCCGCCGTCGGTGTCGAGGAAGCTGGCCTATGTGGCAGTAGCGCTCTACGAGGCGGTGGTTCCGGGCATGCCGAAGCACAGGACTCTCGCGGGGCAGCTCAACGAACTCAGTTCGTTGCCATGGGCTCAACCGGACGAAGAGCTTCACTGGCCGACCGTGGCCAATGCCGCGATGGCGACGATGACACGCATGCTCTATGAGAACGCCAGTGCAGAGAACAAGGCGAAGATCGACGCGCTCGAAAGCGGCATGGCGCTCAGGCGGCCGAAGGACTTCGACCAGACGAAGTTGTCGAAGGAAATTCGCTTCCGCTCGCAGACATTTGGCCAGCTGATGGCCATGGCGATCATGACATGGGCAAGAACGGACGAGGCGCAAGATCAGTACGGCAAGAAGAAGAAGACAAGGCCTGTGTACGCTGCCCCGACTGGCGCTGGCCTGTGGAGTCCGACGCCCCCGACGTATTCCAGAGCGCTGCTCCCCTACTGGGGCAACAACAGAACTTTCGTGCTGAAGAGCGCCAGCGACTGCCAGGCGCCGGAGCCGCCGATCTATTCGGAGGAGCCGTCGAGTGCGTTCTACAGGGACGCCAAGGCGATGTACGAAGCGGCGCTCAATCCGACGATCGAGCAACGCCAGATCGCGCTGTACTGGGCTGACGAGTCAGCGAAGACACCGACACCTTCCGGGCACTGGGAGGTGATCGCGACCGACCTCTTGAAGGAGGAGGGGGCGAGCCTCGCTCGGGCTGCGGAGGTCTACGTGCAGTTGAACCTCGCGATGGCAGACTCGTTCATTGCAGGGTGGAACGCGAAGTACAAGTACAACGGCATCAGACCGGTGACGTACGTGCAGATGACGATGGATAGCAAGTGGACGCCGCGAGTGCTGGCTACTCCACCGTTCCCTGAGTACCCGTCAGGGCATTCGTTCCAGTCCGCGGCAGCGGCGTTGGTGCTGCAGAAGTTCTACGGAAGTGACCGAGCGTTCATCGACAATGCACACAACGATCGAGGTTGGGGCCCGAGGAAGTTCAGCAGCTTCGCTGCAGCTGCGGATGAGGCAGCCGAGTCTCGCATCACAGCTGGCATCCACTTCCGGTTTGGTGTCGAGGGAGGCAAGTTGCTCGGCAGATGCGTCGGGGACCGTGCGCTCGGGCTGAAATTCCAGCGGCAAGAACAGCCTATGTGACGGGAAGCGTCCCAGAGTAGAGACATTCACGCGACAATCGCGGCCATGGGAACACCATCAACGACAGCGGTGAGGTCAAGCAAGCTGAAGCTGGCCAAGGGCTCGCTCTTGGCCGCACGGTTTGCAGGTAGAAACTGGGACATCGAGGATGTGGGCGTCGTGCTCGACGTGACGACACTTCAGTCTCGGGAGTTGCACGTCACGATCATCACCGAGCGCAGCATCGTCCTCGCGATGCGAGAGCAGCAGTTGCAGTGCGTCTTCGAGGTCCTGCCGGAACGTGACGAGTCGATCTTCCTCATGACCTATGCCTTGCTCTCGAACTGGCAGGTCGAGGAGGACGCCGAGGCTGGGAGGTTCGCCGAGAGCTTTCGAAAGGCGCGTGCACTGCTTGAGAGCCAACGGCTGTTGCGACGGGTGAACACTCCATGAGGACCGCGGAAATGCAGAACGAACCGGAAGAGGCGTTCATGCTCTCGGTCGAGCGCATCCTCGCGTTGCACGGGAGGATGTCCGATGACGAGAAGACTGCGCTGTCCGCATGGGAAAAGAAGAATGTGACCGGTGACGGCCGCCTCGCTACAAGCGATTGGCCTGGCTGGAAAGCCGTGGTTGAGCGGCTGTCTCATTGAGGTGAGTGTCCATGGAGGGGAAGCGGCGTCTCGCTCTTGTGGCTCAGCGGGAGTTCAGCAGGGCGATGTACTTGAGAGCGAAGGTGCTGGACACGCTTTCGAGCAACTGCCACGAGCAGTCCTTGCTCTTTGCTTCTCTGGGTCAGTCTGAGATGGCGGATGCGTTCGCAGAAGCCAGTTCAGGCTTGCACGAAGAGGCGCGCAAGCTGTTCCCGCTGTACCCCCACCCCGACTTCATTGCCGGGCAGGAGTGGGCCCGCGCAAACGGATTCGAGGAGTAGGGCGTGGTGCCTTGCATCCCGATGAGCTGGTGCCGCTGAGATGAGTGATCTGCAGGTGCTGACTCCGATCTCAGCCGACGTAGCGGGCCACGCCGTATCGTTGTCGGGTGAGGGGCTCACGAAGCCCCGTGGGCAGACTGCTAGACCACTTATCAGCGCCAGGTCCGACGAGGAGGCTGCCCGCTTCTTTCTCGATCAGAAGGCGAAGACGCCTAGGACCAGAGAGGCTTACGAACGTGAGGTGCATCGCTTCCTGCTGTGGTGCAGAAGACAGACCGAACCCCGGTTCGACTTCTTGAGCGGCAATGACCTGGAGAGGTACCAGCAAGAGTTGGCCAGCGGCAGCGTGCCGACGCCAGCGGAGATCAAGAGGATCGCAACTGGCAAGGCCAGTGCCGAGGACGTGCTGAACGGGAAAGGTAGGCGCGCGATTGGGCCAGGCAGCGTGAACTACGCGATGGGCATCCTACGGTCGATGTTCGACTATCTGTTGGCACTCAGGTACCTCACCGGGAACGCGTTCGTTGCGGTCGAGGACATGAAGGTCTTGGACCGCGGTCAACAGGTCGAGAGATATCTTGATGCTGCGTCCTGGTCGGACCTGAAGCGAACGCTCGAAGAGTTTCCTCGATCGAACGGCAGGCAGATCGCCCAGTATAACCAGCGAAGGTGGACGCTCGCGCTGGCGGTTCTGGCTGGACTACGGCGTTCGGAAATGGCTTCCGGGTGTATGGGCCAGTTCATAGAGATCGAGTCGAGATGGTGGCTCGTCGTGATTGGGAAGGGACAGAAGCAGCGAAAGGTGCCTGCAAGCCCGATCCTCATGGAAGAGTTGGCTGCCTATCGTGGATGGCTGCGTGAGTTCACGTCAAACGAGCAGATCGGCCCCGAACCGAAAGCAGGCGACACAGAGAGTCAACTGCCTTTGATCGTCCGCTTGGACAAGAAGGTAGGCGCCGTTTCGCCGAAGAGGGTCTGGGCCATCGTCCATCTGGTGGTCGAGAAGACGGCGGCTCGCCTGGAGATGGAAGGGCAAGCCGTGCGAGCGGCCTTTTTCCGCAACGTGTCTACGCACTGGCTGAGGCACACTGGTGTGTCCGCAGTCGCGAACAGAGTCGACGTACAGACAGCTCAGAAGTACGCCCGTCACGCGCATGTGCAGACGACGATGGGCTACGTGCACGTCGAAGATGGTCGTATGCACGACGCCGTATCGGCCGCACAGGAGGCTGCCGGTCTGTTTGATTCGGCTCCGCCAAGAGGGTAGCCAGGTGCTAGGGGTGCGTGAAGATGAGGTCGAGCAGGCCCGCATCGACCATGGCCCAAGCCCAAAGCAGAGCTGACAGGACGAGACCCGTTCCAGCGAGCCGAGTGATCTTGGCCAGGCTGACAAACAGCAGCCCCCCCAGTAGCGTGCCAACTACAAAAGCAGTCTGGCGGTAGGTTCCGAACAGGGCAGCGTTCATAAGGCCGAAGGAACCGGCCGTCAGGGAGAACAGCATGACCCTGACGGTGAGGATGTCGCGAACCGCGGCGGAGAGTTGCTGAGCAGTCCTCATAGCGTCGAACTCGTCACACGGCATACAAGAGGATGGTCGGTGCAAGCATCATCACCGATGCAATCGCAGTTCCCAACAGAGGAGCGTAGGTTGCGCGCGGGTTGGCGACGGCCGCAGCGATGCCGAAGAGGACGCAGACGAGCCCCATCACAATCGAGAGCCCCCCCAGGGCAGCATCTTCGATGCCGAAGATGTTTGTGGAGAAGAGTTCCAAGGGTTGTGTGAGCGATCGATCGAGTGTGCCGGACATGCTTTGGGCTTGTGCAGCCTCGACCTTCGAAACAATGTCTTCGGTTGAGACGGACCATCCCAGGCCGGTGGATTCAAGGCGCACGGTCCCGATGACTTCAGTTGATCGGCGCTCCTCGGCCGGAAGATTGAAGAATGCGTTCGTTGCAGAACGAGAGGATAGGTCTCTTGAGGCGAAGGCGGCTGGAAGGAGTGGCGCTTCAACTGTGAGATGTGCGATTGCTTCGCGATCGCCACGAAACTCAACGTCGGTGATGCGAGCATGCAGATACCCAGCCAGGACGTACTGAAGACCCTTCTTGTGTCCGTAGCCCTTTAGTTCCTGACTCACGAACCGCGCCAGGGCCTGCTTGTGCGACCCAACCATCGATGGAGCTACAGAGGATGCGGTGACCATGAGCGTCACGACGATCGCGACCAAACAAGACATCTTGGTTTGACGCGACAGTGGCACCGCGGCAACGGGAAGAGGTTCAGGAACGGCTTGGACAGCGGCCCCACCTTGATCCGGAAGCGGGTCAACACCGTGCTTGAACTGAAACCATGAGACTGCGGCGAGTGCAGCGAAGAAGAGGAGCGGGCCGCCGATCTCCTGGAGATCGGTGGGCTCCCAGTCGTCTCCCATCATCGACTGCTTGACAAGGTACAAGACCACCACAAGAGGAACCGCCAAGGCGTCGAGGACGTTGCCCAAGAGACCGCCACGGCAGGACGCTCTCGTACTTGATCCCGACGAGCAGCGCTCCGAACACGGCTCCGGCGACCGTGCCAAAAAGACTCCCATTGGTCAGCCAGAAGCCAGCAGCGATGGCCATGACGGCGTGCATGGCGGCTAGCCGGTGTGTCGACAGCGAATGTTGAGTGCGAGGTGCGTTCATGTTCTTGGTGCCCTGCTAAGGAGTGCTGGCTTCTACAGCGAGGGTCGGAGAGTGATGAAGAACTCTGTGTTCGCAGTTGCTGGTTCCGCAACATGTGGCGAGGCCTCGGTGAATGGCTTGAGGCTGGTCGAGACAACGGAGATGGCAATGCCACGCCGACGCCCCCTCTTCAACAAGTAGGTCACCACGGCGGCCTGGTCCAAGCTCAGCTTGTCGTGGGGCCCCTGAAGGCGTCGCAGCACTTGAAGCGGGTAGAACCTGCGTGCTTTCACTTTCACTTGGCTCCCTTGGTGAGCGGCCGGATGAGGTCGCGATAGCCGTACCGGCTTTCGGAGAGCTTCTCGAAGTCCGGCTCCTCGATTGCGGTCCAGGCCTCAGCGCCGCACGCAGGCTCGAACGATCGAGGTCCGCCCATGGCTGGCGATGCGCGTCCGAGACGTTTGCCGGAGGCGTCGTAGAGCACGAGGTCCAACAGAATGGAACCAGGCTTCAGCCAGTCATCGTAGGCATCGCGAACCTTTGCGATTTGGGGCCATTGACTGTCGGTTTGAAGCTTCGCCACCCACACGCCAGGCCGAAAGGGATGGGCTTGGTCATGAAAGGCGGTGCAGGCGACGAGCGGTTGCACTTCGGCCACGGCGCCGGTCTCTTCATCGTCGTCTTCCAGACGAGATTTCTCTGTACTCATTTCGGTACGACCGTTATCATTGCGGGCAGTATGGTGCGACCGCTTGATCATGTCAAACAGCGGCTGCCGTACTGAACAAATCGGACGTAAGAGCTTGGCTTGACAGGTGCACATGTACACCTGATACTGCACTGTATATCCATACAGCCCAACGCGGCCCCATCCATTTTGCGTAGCGCGCAGGCGCGATCAGTGGTGGCCTGTGCGCGCAACCCAACTGAAGGATGCTATGGACGAGAAGCTTCAACCCCGCAGGTACTCATTGGCTGGACTGCGCGCTGGCGGTCACGATCTCCAGGCCAAGGTGTTCTCCGTCGCTGTATGGGCCACTTCGCTCGCGAACGCGTCGATGAGCAGCGGCAACAAGGAAGTTGCTTTCTGGGCAGGAGCGATGTTCGCTGGAGTCGTCTTCGTGACCCTGGTGCGGATGCGAATTCGATTCGCATGCGCGTACCTAGGAGGAGTCGTGATCTGGTGCGAGTTGATGATCTTGACTGGCGTGATGGAGAAACTGGTGCGATGACCGATGACAGCCGCCGCGGGGATTATTGACATCCCCAGGTGCGTAGTGGTCTACTCATGTGGCGGTACGGATGGTTCCGCCTTCCTCCGGTGAGCGGTCGAGCCGAGCGACCCACTTTGCCCCGAACTGACAGGGTCTCTGGCAAGTCAGGCAAGAGCCCGCGAAGCGCAAGCCTCGCGGGCTTTTCGCTTCCAGCTCAGCGCGAAGTAGGTTGTGCGCTGATACCTGACTCTCGGATCGAGCGCTGCATGTCTTTGCCGATCGCGTCGGCAAAGCCGCGGAGGCTCGCGCCCAGCTGAGCCGCCAAGAGATCGGTCTGCGATTTCACAGCGGGGTCATCGTATGCCAGGGCAGCAATGACTCCGTGTTGGGAGACGGAATCAGTCATGCGAGCAAGTGCGACAGGCATCGTCTTGATCGCGGCATTCATGTTGGCAACGCCTTTGTCCACGTCGCCAGCGATGAGGGGGTTGGGACGACTGAGTGTGGAGGCGGAAGTCGCGGCCGGAACTCCGGCGGCCATGGCGCGTAGAGCAGCAATGTCGGGCTGGGTCACCGAACCTTCAGGAAGCGTGACAGTGGTTGCAGAAGCAACTTCGTACTGTGCGAACGCGACGTTCGTAGGGGCTGCGCTCTGGGAGGCTATGGGAGTTGCAGCCGAAGTGGCAACCAGCGCGGTCCCCTGAGGAATGTGTCCTATGCTGCTGCCTGCGCGTGCAAGGATGAAGCTGGACGCGTGGGCGAGGACGAATCCGGCGGCCAGGCAGGTGAGGGCTGTTCTCATGGCGGTTGTGCTCCGAAATGCTTTCGGAACTGTCATCGGTAGAACCGCGGGACGATTAAGAGACGAGCGCCCAAAACCCTTACCAAGTTTGCGGAAATAGTTCACGCTACTTGAGAAAGACTTTCCTGAAAGTGTACTGTTGTCGTCAATCGGCATATTTCCTCCGGTTGAGGCATGCGATAGAGGCAGTTCAAGCTTTGCGGCGGGGATCATAGTGCGTTGCAAGCCAGATGTCTTGAGGGCCCCGGGAAGAGACCTCGCGGTCTGTCGAAGTGACTTCCAACTTCCGAAGACGCTTGAGTGGGCAGTTAGCTCTGCTCCAGCTTGCAACATGGCGTGAGACACAGGGCCAGGAATCCGAACGGTCGTTCGTCGTTTCCTGGTGACGCTTCACGCGAAGGTGAATGTTTCCTCAATAGGTTAGTTTGGTGCCTTCAGAGTAAGAGGCGCATAATGGACCATCTGGTCGCTGACGCCGAAGTATCGCGAGGCGACTAAAAAGGGATTCCGAAAAACAAGAACGCTGTGACCACGATGACATATGCCAGAGCTGGGCGTCCGGCCCCTCCGCCAGACGCACATCGTCCTTTGCCGCCATTCCCTCCCCACCTTGTTGCGGCGACGGTGCTAGGCAATGCGATGGAGTTCTACGACTTCGTCGTGTACGCGTTCTTCGCGATCCAGATTGGCCAAGCCTTCTTCCCGGCCAAAAACGAGTTCACGAGCCTCCTGCTCGCGCTCGCGGTGTTCGGAGTCGGCTTCTTCGCACGCCCGCTGGGTGGTGTGGTCCTTGGGGCGTATGCAGACAAGGTGGGTCGCCGGCCGGCACTCTTGTGGACGATAGGCCTCATCACAGTGGGCACCTTGGGCATTGCTTCAACGCCGTCGTACAAGGAAATTGGCGTCCTTGCTCCCATCCTGGTGGTGAGCTTCAGATTGGTACAGGGGTTCGCACTAGGGGGTGAGGTCGGTCCGTCAAGCGCCCTACTGATCGAGGCAGCTCCGATTGGCAGGAGAGGGAGGTATGCGGGTTGGCTCTTCGCGAGCCAAGGTGCTGCGTCATTCGCAGCCGGAACGGTCGGATATGCACTTCATTCGGTCCTGCCTGCACAACAAATGGCCGAGTGGGGATGGCGCATTCCCTTCCTGCTCGGCCTGTTGATCATCCCGGTCGGGATGTATCTGCGCTGGAAGCTGCCGGAAACGCTCTACAGGCGGAAAGTGCCGGTGGGGGACACTCTGTCTCGTGGGCAAGAGTTGATGCGTAGCAAGGGAACGATCGCGCTGGGCATCCTTGCTGTGATAGGAGGAACGGTCTCCACCTATCAGGGCAACTACATGACGACGTACGCCATCGCCACTCTGAAGATGCCCGCTGCAATGGCAATGACCGCAACGATCGTCGTTGGACTTTGCACTTTCGTGTTCGGTCTCGTCGGGGGATGGGGCGCCGACCGGTTTGGCAGAAAGCCCGTGATGATCTGGCCTCGGGTTTGCGTTGCGCTGCTGACGGTGCCCGGCTTCCTGTTGCTCGTGGCTTTCCCGACGCAGCCGGTGCTGCTGTTGGTGTCCGGCGTGCTCGCGGCGCTGACGGCCGCCAGCGCCGCCGCAACTCTTGTTTCGATCACGGAGTCGCTCCCGAGGAAGGTGAGAGCGACAGGGATGTCAATCGCTTACGCGGTCGGCGTTTCGATCTTCGGAGGCACAACCCAGTTCATCATCACGGGCTTGTTGGGTCTGACTGGGTCGCCGCTGGCGCCGGCATGGTACGTGGCCGCTGCCAGCATCCCAACCATCCTGGCCATGCTCGCAATGCCTGAGAGGAAGGATTCGGATTTGCGAGGCTAAGCAGCGCGCTGTCGATGTGTCCGTCCGGTGTTCTTTCCGGTAGCAAGGAAACGGCTCCGTGTTATCCGGGGGCGAGGAGACAATGAGAATCTCGGCGCCCGAAGCCGCGTGAGTGGTTGCGGACATCACCCCCAGAGGACACCATGAATCTCATCGAAACGAATCTGCATGGAGTGCTTCTGACGGAGACTGTCGTGCACCACGACAGCCGGGGTTGGTTTACCGAGTCGTTCAATCTGCCAGACTGGATCGCTGGATTCGAGGCGCTGGCTTTGGGTGCGCCTGGTCCGTTCGTGCAAGACAACGCGTCGGGGTCGCGCAAGGGTGTTCTCCGAGGCTTGCACTACCAGCTGGCACCTCACGGCCAGGGGAAGTTGGTGCGAGTGACGCGAGGATCGATTTTCGACGTGGCCGTCGATGTGCGAAAGGGGTCTCCACAGTTTGGGCAGTGGCATGGTGTTCTGCTGACCGCAGAGAACCATCGACAACTCTGGATTCCGGAGGGCTTCGCACACGGGTTCCTTGCGTTGGAGCCCGGCACGCAGGTGGCCTACAAGACAACTGCTCGCTATGCGAAGCTCGCAGAACGTTCCGTGCGATGGGACGACCCGGCGATCGGTGTGGCGTGGCCGCTGATGGCTGTTGGCGGCCAGGTGTTCGTGTCGGACAAGGATGCCGTTGCTCCGCTTTTGGCAGATGCAGAGTTGCCAGAGTACGGGAACAGCGAAAGCGTGGCGGTAGCGCGCTTCCCGATGCGTTGAGGCTCCGGCGAGGGCGCGCTGATGGCTGGGACAAAGAGCCGGATCGAATGGACCGAGCGAACATGGAACATCGTCGTTGGCTGCACGAAGACCTCCCCTGGGTGTCTTAACTGCTACGCCGAGTCCATGGCTGCCAGGCTGCAAGCGATGGGCGCCGCCGGCTATGCAGACGGTTTCGAGCTGAGATTGCGACCCGAGAGGTTGACGCAGCCGCTTGAGCGAAGCAAGCCGACCGTCTACTTTGTGTGTTCGATGTCGGACCTGTTCCATGAGGACGTGCCGTTTGAGTTTATTGACAGCGCGTTCGAGGTAATGCGTCGGTGCCCTCAGCACACCTTTCAGGTTCTGACAAAACGCGCTGAGCGGATGGCGGACTATTTCAGTACCCGACGGGTTCCGGACAACGTGTGGGTGGGTGTGACGGTCGAGAACAGGAAGCATGGGTTGCCGAGGCTCCATGTGCTTCGTTCGATCGATGCGGCAACTCGCTTCATCTCGGCTGAGCCGTTGCTGGAGTCGCTGGGGGAAATCAACCTGGCGGGAATAGCGCTGGTGATCGTCGGGGGAGAGTCTGGGAGGCGCGCAAGGCGCATGCTGCGACTGTGGGCCGAAGAGGTGTGCGACCAAGCCGTTGAACAGGGAGCGCATCCGTTCTTCAAGCAGTGGGGAGCTTGGGGTGAGGACGGAATTCGTCGTTCGAAGAAGGCCAACGGGAGACTTCTGAGGGGGAGGCAGTGGGACGAGATACCCCAGAGAAGAACGATCATGCTGGCTGTATCTGAAAAATAGAGATGGGTCGATTGAACACTTCGCCGGCAAGCCCAAGGCACTTCGTGCTCATCAAGACTGGGGGGTTCGCTGCCGACACTGGCGAGGCGCTTGACGCGGTGAGTTGCGCGAAGAGTCTGCTTGGATGCGGGTGCTGGCCGCTGTGGAAGCACACACGGAATCGCCTGGTGATTGCGGCAGGCGACCAAGTAGCGGTCTATCTTGCAGGCTCCAGCCAAGTGGTGGCCACCGCCAAGGTGCAAGAGATCGAGAAGTGGTCCAGGAGCAGGGCGCGAACATACCCGCTGTTGCTTGATGGGACGCCCTCGTCGGTCTTGAAGGTGAGCGAAGTGACTTGGTTGGACGAGCCGGTCGAGGTCAGGACCCGGTTCAAGAGGGTTTCGTTCTTGCGTGACGCTCCGAAAAAGTGGGGTGTGGCGTTCATGGGAGGCTGTCGCGCCGTGTCCGAACAAGACTACGAAGCGCTTACCAGCGCACGCTGACCGAAAAGAGCGGGGCAAGCACGAAAGAACTAGCGACAGGAAGAACGAGTATGGAAGCTACCAGCCCTCCGAACGCTACGCCGCAGCAGGGTGCCGACCTGGTGCGAAGGTCACTGCCGTTGATGTCTCTGCATGGTTCGGACTTTGGATCGAAGAGCTATGCCCTGTGGCTCGCCTACGTTGAAGGCATGCCTCCAGAGCTGAAGGAGGTACTGGAGGGGGTGGTCATAGCTGGAAGGCGCCTGGCGGCTGCCGAAACGGCCGAGTTGTACTCGGCGCATCTCGCGAGCCGCGACGAAAACACGTTATCGAGGGTCGCGGCAAGCTTTGTGGAGTTGCTTGGGGAGGCCACGGCGTCGACATCATCGGCGTCGCAGGCCACCTCGGCTTTCCTGTCCAACATTGCGGCGGAAGCAGAGGCTCTGCAGGGCAAGGGCGAGTCGGTTCCTGCCGAAGTTCGGCGGCTCGCGGAACACTCGACGATCTTCGCCCATGCGATCGCGATGCTGAGCACTCAGTTGCAGGAGAGCCAAAGGCGGATCGATGGACTCCAAAGCCAGCTGTCCGCGCTGAGGGTGGAATCCTCGACGGATTCGCTGACAGGGGTCGCCAACAGGAAGACGTTGGACTCGGCGCTCGCAGAGCTGTGTTCCAGGTCGCCAGCTGCGTCGTTCAGCATGGTGATGCTGGACATCGACCACTTCAAGCGGATCAACGACGAGTACGGACATCCGTTCGGCGACAAGGTATTGAGGCACGTTGCAGACATCATGAAGGCGCAGTTGAAGGGGAAGGACTTGATCGCCAGGTACGGTGGCGAAGAATTCGCGATCCTCCTGCTGGACACATCAGCTGACGATGCGCTTGAGTTGGCTGACAAGATCAGGGGCTGCGTCGCGGGCACTCGCATCAAGAACGGGGACAAGGTGGAAGATCGCCGGGTGACCATTTCGTGCGGCGTGACCAAGTTCGTTCCTCTCGAATCACCCGTATCACTGATCGACCGTTGTGATGGAGCGCTCTACCACGCCAAGGAGACAGGGCGGAACAGAGTGCACCTGGCAGCGTGATGCGAAAGAGGTGCTATATGGAACAGCAGGTGCTTGATCGTGCCTCGTTGAGCCCCGCGCAAAGAGCAGTCGTGGAGAAGATGGCGCAAGGAGCGACCCTTGTGCATGAGGTTCAGACCACGGGAAAGTTTCGGTTGTGTCTGGGTGACGAATCTCGAACCGTTCACCCGGCACTTGTGATGTCACTCATCGCTGGCGGCGTTCTGCGAAAGGACTTGCTGGGGCGAGTGCAGTTGCAGCCGGAATGGCGAGAGGGTCTGTTGATTGCAGCATGAGGTGAGCAAGGCGCGCGGGCTGCGCTGGATCAGTCACGGGTATGCTCCGCCGCCCACGGGTGGCGTGGCAGCCCAGCCAGTGGCCACCGTCGGGGCGCTATCTCTTTCGCTTGTGCCGCAGCGCTCCGAGGACTCAAGAAAAAAGCTCCAGGACCGAAGTCGAGGAGCTTGGGGAGGGGACGGGTTACCAGCCTTCGAAGTCTGTTCCAGTGAGAGCGGGCTCACGTACCGGTTGGTGTTCAGGCTGCGATTGCGGCAAGCTTGGCGCATCTTCTTCTGGGTCGGCATCCAGGTCGTCGTCGTTCGACGGTGCGACCGGAGTCGACCCGAGGATGTCGTCCAGAGACGGCACGCCGGAAGGCGTCCCATCGGTGGTTGCGGCTTCTTCGGGTTCTTCGCGAACCGGTTCTTCGGCAACGACCGAGGGATCGGACGCCGAAGGGGGCTGCGAGTTGCCCGTGATGCTGATCACGTCGTCGTCCTGAGGACTCGCCTGAGTGGCCGCATCGGGCTTGTCGAAGTCAAGGGAGACCTGGCCACCGACTCCGAAGCCGCGCCGCATGAATTCCGCCGGGTTGAGCAAGCGATCGAGAACGTGCCGCACGGCGAGTGCCTCAGCACCCTTGATCGAGCCCGTTGGCGGCATCTGCGAGAGAAGCTCGCCCACCGTGGAAGTCACCTCGGCGAGGCGCGGATGCAGGAAACCGAGCCCCTTGCACTTGCGAGCAATTCGATCGAGCACCTGGCGCGAGGCCTGGGTGAACGACTGGCTCTCGTGCATCTTCGCGTCCTTGATGTCGCTGGCGACTTCGTGAAGAACCTGCCCCCAGAGCCCGTCGACTTCCTCTTCGAGGTTGATCGACTGGATGTTGGCGTCCTTCAGTGAGAAGTGTGCGCAGGCGAATCGAGTGCTGCTCCTGACGACTGCGAGAGGCGGTGCGAGGCGGAGGATTTCCGCGGCCTCTTTGGGGTTGCCCTTGACGTACTCCTCCACCCACCGTTCGTAGTTGGGGAAGAGTTCGTCGTTCATCCACGTGTCCCACTCCGCGTTGATGCCCGAGAGGAGCTTGGACAGCATCTCGGTGTCTTCGTTGGGCGCGATCCACAGGTCGAACATGGGCAGCTTGGTCGCGTAGGCGCGACACGTTCGGAAGGCTTCCTGCTTCAGCCGGCCGGGGGTGCGGAGATGCTTCGGGTTGATGATCTCCTGTTGCTCCTTCTGCTTCCGAGTGGCAGTCTTGTTGGTCGTCTTAGCGTCCCGAATCACGCTAAACAGTCGGGTGGTGTAGACGAAGCATTCGCTCCGTTCGAACACCATCTGTGCTATCGACATGCTACGTCTCCAGCGTAAGGCCTCCAGGCGGGATGCCCGGAAGAAAAACCTTGCGTGCTGCGATTGCGGACGCCAGGCATGAACCTGGGCGTGGTTCGCGAACCTCTCGCTAGCAGCAGCTAGCGGGACGAGCACTGCTCTTGACAGAGGAGCTACGGGCTGGACCACCGTTACAACCCTCGTCGACCCAGTGCGGGTCGACAGCCCGCTGCTGGAGCAGCGGGGACAGCCGGTTCGACTTGGGATGGAATCTGGGTCGGCGTGCGAACTGATTTCGAGCGGCTGCCGCCGGCCGGAGGCAACGGCTCTGTACGCAGGAATCGGGATGGCAAGAAGGCGGGGGCAAGGGAAAGTTCGGGGGTGAAAGAAAAAGGCCTCGGAACCGAAGTTCGCAAGGCCTTGGGGGGGTCGGTCACACGGTTGCCGGCGCCGGGGTGGCAGCGGAAATCTTCCCTTGGAGATCGGATCGCCCGATGTTTCCGAGCAGTTGGTGCAACGCCGTGAAGAGTTCGCGCGGAAGGGCGACCTTCGAACCCTGAACAAGACGCTTGTAAGCGTCGAGCATCTCCTTCAAGTCCTTCGACGGATCACCGGACTCAAACGGGCCAACTTCCACGTACCCAGCGCTGATCTTTGCCGGACGAGTAGAGGCGAGATGCCCTGACGGCTGTTGCGACTTGCTCAGAGCGCCGCTCAGCAGGCCCTCGAACGCGGTTTCCTCGGCGGTACCAGGTGCTTGGTAGACGCCCCAGACCTTGGGAGACTGGCCGTTGGACAGTGCGAAAAGGTAAACCTTCGCGGTCGTCGACGTGGTAGTACCAGTTGCGCTGCCTGCTGTGGTGGTCGCTGCCGCTGCCGCGGGAGCCGGGTTCGAGCCGATGCGGGTCATGGAGTATTCCGTCACAGCCACCGAATCGACTTCGTTCGCACCGTCCATGCCGGCGAATGCCAGGCAGTCGGCTATGTGCTCGGGATCGTTCAGCT
Organism: Ottelia alismoides; assembly: GCA_037367405.1. Taxonomy (NCBI): domain Eukaryota; kingdom Viridiplantae; phylum Streptophyta; class Magnoliopsida; order Alismatales; family Hydrocharitaceae; genus Ottelia; species Ottelia alismoides. Next base: position 195,303 of record JAZKJV010004096.1, read on the forward strand.
TGTCCGGTTCGGAGATGACGAGCTTCGCCCAGGTGTCCAGGGTGCGAGTGGAGATGACGGTTTCGATCGCTTGGGCCTTGAAGGCGTCGCGCGAGTCGTTGGCCGTTTCCACCATCGCAGTCACCAGGTGCGGCGGCAACGTGGGGCACAGCTTGTTGAGGTGCTTGACCTCGTTCAGCTTGTCCATGTAGTCGCAACGCAGGGTGAGGACGCGGTTCATGAGAGCCACGTTCATGCGCTGGACGCCCTTGTAGCTGCCGATGTCGTCTCCCCCGTTGACCGCATTGCCGGTGAGGCATATGCGGAAGCCTGGTTTCGGGATGACCAGTTCGCCAGTATCGGGGATCAGGAACGGGCAGCCGTCGAGCACGCCGTTGAATGCGCCGATCGTCGACGGATGCAGGAAGTTCAGTTCGTCGACCAGCAGGATGCCGCCTTCGAACCGACTCGCTGCGTTGACGAGTGGCCCGTAGGTGTAGTCGGTCACAGGACCCCCACCTACGATCCTTCTGACCCATTCGAGGAACGACTCGACCTGGCCATCAGCGTCGTCGGACGGGCGGAAGAGGGAGTTCACGAATCGCGAGGCACGCTTGAGCAGGCCTTGTTCTTCCGCGTTCCGCTCGGAGTTGTGAGAAGAGACGAGTTGGTTGGACCCGAGGAACTCAGCGAACTCCAGCTTGCCGTGGCATCCGATGCGGAAGACTTCGATGCCCAGCCGCGCAGCGACTTGTTCGGGCAGAGAGGACTTGCCACAGCCAGTGGGGCCGGTGAGAAGCAGGTTGTTCTTGAAGCGCCCGCTGATCCACTGAAGCACTCGCTTGACCTGCTTCTTGTCGAAGACGTAGGTCGGATTGATCTCGGGAACGAACGGCGTGCGATCGGTGTAGACCTCGATCATCTTGTTGGGGGGTACGTCGATGTCGAAGAGGTCCCGAATGGACTTTCTTTCGACCCGGCGCTTCGGCAGTGCTGCGACATGAGCAGCAAGTTTCATGGGATTCTCCTCGTGAGAAGGCTCCGCTGGGATAGCGGGGGTAGGCCTTGTCAGGAGGGATGCCCTGCGGCGGTTAGGAATCCGTATGCGAGAACGCGCGAACATACACAGACAGAGAGAAGCCGACGTGCCGCCGCTGAAGCACACAGAAGCAACAGCGCTAGTGACGGAAGAGGCTGGGCCGAGAAGGGCAGAGCCGCGGCTGGAGTCAAAAGTGGCGGTGACGTGCGAGAAGGTTCTCGCCGAGAGAGCAGGCCATGCCTGCGACCAGCAGTGCGAAGACGGAGCCAGCAGCAACAACGACGGCCTGGCGGGTGCTGAAGGCAACGGCGATGGGGGTGCACATCGCGCAGAGTGCAACCAAGGAAAGGCGTATTCGGTTGATAGCGGCCAAGACGAGCGGGAAGCTCAAAGCAACCAGGACCGAAGACGCAACCAACGCTTGCGGCCAGGTCGAAAACGATGCGACGGCGTACATGAACAGCCCGTCGACGAGAAAGAAGAAGAAAGCTCCGAACATGGTGAAGATGGAGCAGGGAAAGCCAGGCGGGGGAAGATGGTGGTCCCGCCTCATTATGCGAACGCGCGGTCTATAACACGCGCCAAAGAAAAAGCCACTCGATCCGAAGATGCAAGTGGCTTGTGGGGTGGTCAGAGAGCCTTTTTGATGGCCTCGAAGACGGACTGAGCGAGCGTCTCCACCTGAGTTGCAAGGACGAACGGGATTTCCCAGATCGTCAGCTGGTCGATGAACTCCTTCAAGTAGGCAGTTTCCTCCGGCTTGTCGGACGTGACCATCACGACGCAGACCTCGATGCCATGGCGCTGCGCTTCTCCCAGAACGAGAGCTGCTCCTTGAGCGTGCGCGGGTGCGCCATCCGTCACCAGCATGAGCAGCTTTCGCGTCTCTTGCCGCGCGGCGAGTCTCGGAATCACGCCGATGAGCGCTTGGTCAGTGCAGGTGCTTCCCTCCAGACGCTCCCAGTAGGAATCGCGCTTCGCTCTCCAGCTGTCGTCGTAGTCCATGATGTGGGTTAGACGTTCGCCGAAGTAGCTCAACGCGAAGGGGACGTTGAATCTTTCGAGCACATCGCCGACGGCTCGCGAAATCGCGGCTGATGCCCCGATGCGAGTGACGCTTTGCTGCAGCTGGTCCTTGAGGGATTTCTCTTCCGACTTTTGGGCGGGATTTGGATTGGACTTGTGGTCCCATCCGGAAGCGGGCCTTTTGGCCGGTGTCGACGGTCGGGTGAGCACCGTTGTCTTGCCGAGTTCAGCCGACATCGATCCGCTGATGTCGGTCAAGGTGTGAACCGCGATATCAATCTGCTCGATGTCATCCGAAACCCGGAAGACTCGCGAGTCGCCGGCAGTCACGATGCGGACCAGGGCTCTGGAATCGAGTCTTCGACCTTGACGCTTGAGAGTGCACTGATTCGTGGTCTGGGCCTCCAGAAGCGAGTCGAGCTTTGAGCCCAAGCGAACTGCAATCGGCCGGGCAATGGCTTGTATCGCGGAGTCGAGTTCCGGGTTCTTGCACATACGTGCCGACCCGAGTTCCCACGTGTTGCCTGCGCCGACACCAAGAGCCCTTGCTCTCGCCGGAGCCGTGCTTTGCTGAATTCCCTGCGACAGCGCGTCGGCTAGCTCGCCAGAACCAGCTTCCTCCTGGCTTGCCGCAAGGATGCCAGCAAGTGCCTTCATCGCCGCCTGATGCTGCTCAGGTGTCATCGGTGCAGGCTGAGGCGCTGCATCACCTTCGGTGCCATCTGCAGTGACAGCACCGCGTCCGTTCGTGTTGATTGCGGCCTGTTCAGGTCCCGCGGTTGGATCATTGGACGAGGAATCAGTTGGGTCTCCGTTCTCGCCCTTGTTGGACTGTTGGGGCTCCGATTTCTTCTTGCCAGGTCGACGAACCTTCGATGGGGTGTTACCCACGCTTCCGGCCTTGTCGTCGTCGCTGCTCCGGTTGCCCGAGCCGCTGTTGCCCGTGGACTGGTCGCCAGCGTTGCCGCTGTCGTTGCCGTCCTGAGGCTTGCCGTCGTCGCTGGCCCGGTTGCCCGAGCCGCTGTTGCCCGTGGACTGGTCGCCAGCGTTGCCGCTGCCGTTGCCGTCCTGAGGCTTGCCGTCGTCGCTGGCCTGGTTGCCCGAGCCGCTGTTGCCCGTGGACTGGTCGCCAGCGTTGCCGCTGCCGTTGCCGTCCTGAGGCTCGGCGTCGTCGCTGCTCCGGTTGCCCGAGCCGCTGTTGCCCGTGGACTGGTCGCAAGCGTTGCCGCTGCCGTTGCCGTCCTGAGGCTTGCCGTCGTCGCTGGCCTGGTTGCCCGAGCCGCTATTGCCCGTGGACTGGTCGCCAGCGTTGCCGCTGCCGTTGCCGTCCTGAGGCTCGGCGTCGTCGCTGCCCTGGCTGCCCGAGCCGCTGTTGCCCGTGGACTGGTCGCCAGCGTTGCCGCTGTCGTTGCCGTCCTGAGGCTTGCCGTCGTCGCTGGCCTGGTTGCCCGAGCCGCTGTTGCCCGTGGACTGGTCGCCAGCGTTGCCGCTGCCGTTGCCGCCCTGAGGCTCGCCGTCGTCGCCGCTTTCGCCGTCTTCGTTGTTCGAGTCGCTGGGTTCGCCAGCGGATGGCGGAGGCGGTGGCGGAGGTGGCGGGATGTCGAGGCCCTCACGGATGATCTCGACGATCTTCTCGGCCAGGTCGATCGCTGCGTTGGTGTCGCGGCAATCGTCCACGCGTTGCGCCTCCAGCCAGATGCGATCGACGAGATCGACTGGCAGGTGCTCTTTCAGCATTGCCCAGCGAAGCTGATGGAAATCCAGCAACTGGGTTTGGCCGAGCTTGAAGGCGCGCAGACCGGTGACGAGCCCACCAACCAGCAATGCCGGAATCGGGGTCTGTTCAGTAGGCGCAGAAAAGACGCCGCGTTCGACCAGGATGGTGATGGCTTCGTTGATGTCGGAAGCGACCCCTGGGAACTTCTTGGCCGACTCTCGTTCGCCCCATACGTCCTCGAAGACGTTCTGAAGCGACTTCGTGATGGCCGGGGACACGAGAAGCCGGTTGAGGGCTTCGAAGTCGGTCTGGCGAACGTGAACGGCGCACTCGTGTCCGATGAGCCCCTTGAGGAGCTTTGCGTCCTTCTCGTCGCCAATGTTGCAGGGACGGTGCCAGACGGTTTTCCCGTCGGTAGCGGCCGTACGTTGGTTCGGGTCTTCGACCACCTGAACGCCGAAGCTGGCGCCCAGAAGCTTGGCGTAGACCGTGAGAGATCGGAACTGCTGCTGTTCGCGGCGCCGCTTGACCAACGCCTGAAGAGCGGCCGTGTCAGGAGCCTTCCGTACCTCTTTCTTCGGCGGAGGGGCGAGCGCCACTCCAGTTGGTTGTGACATGACTTTCTCCTAGTGGTGGTGTTGCCGGTGGACGGCAACGGTGTGCTTTGCCCACCGTCATGTCGTGCGGGCGTGAACAACCAGCGAGTGGGATGCGAGGTGCGGGCACGGCAGACAAGCCGCTCCGTTAGGGTTTGCCCGTAGGTCGGACACCCCAAACAAGGGTGATAACCAAGAATCTTAGATGTATAGCAACAGACACCATTGCCCAAGTTGGGTGATCAGGTGTAGAAAGAACGCTGTATAGTTTTTGCTTCTTCTGAGAATTCGCCGAATGATGTCCGTGGCTGTGACCGCGTGGGCCTCGTGCCCCCTGCACTTCGAGGGTGAGGGACGGTCCTGCGCGCTTTCGTGCTGTGGGAACGGCTGCTCACCGGCGGAGCACGGAGGGGCAGCGTGAGCAGAGTCGCCATCTACACGGATGGAAGCTGCCTGCCTACGAACCCAGGGCCCGGTGGCTGGGCGGCGATCCTGGTCTTCGGAGAGCAGAAGCGCGAACTGACCGGGACAGAAGCAGAGACGACGAACCAGCGGATGGAGCTGACCGCGGTGATCGAGGCGCTCAAGGTGCTGCGACGAAGCTGCGACATCACGGTCTTCACGGACAGCCAGTACGTGCAACGAGGCATGACCGAGTGGCTGCCGAACTGGAAGGTTTCAGGTCGGCTGGGCTCAGGCGCAGTCAAGAACAGCGACCTGTGGCAGCGCTTGGACGAGTTGGCGGCCCAGCACTCCATCGAGTGGACGTGGGTGCGGGGTCACGCTGGCCACGAGATGAACACGAAGGTTGACGAACTCGCGCACTCGGCAGCTCGCAGGGCGCGCGAACCCATGACTGTTGGAACCAACTGCCTGGAGAAGTGAAATGTGCGGAATCGACTTGGGGAAGAAGCAGAAGACGAATATCCAGATTCTTCTGGAAACGCTAGAAGAGCGGGGTGAACTGGACGCCGATCAGTTGGAGGCGATCACAGGGATCAAGAAGAACATCATCGTCTCGACGCTGTTCTTGGCCAAGAAGAAGAAGCAGATCGATTCCAGACCGAAAGGTGTTTCTCCTACAGAGGGTCGGTTCGAGTTCAAGGTCGAGGACGAGGAGAAGTGCAAGCGTCTGGCGAAGTTCGGGTGGGAAGTGCCGGAGATCGCCGACCGTCTCGGAATGACCGAGACCTACGTCGAAACCATGCTGATGGTGTCCTCAGCGCCCGTGGAAATCAGGGACATGATCGAGCGAGGAATGATCGACGTGATGAATGCCGTTCAGTCGCTTCAAGAGAAGGGCGAGAGGGCCAAGGAAGCGATTCTCGTCATGCTCGGCGGCGCTCCCAAGGAGGACGGCAGGAAGGTCAGCAGCAAGGGCCAGATATACAAGTTCCTGACCTATACCGCATCGAAGATCGAGGAGCCTGTCGTGATCGAGGAGCCACGACCGGATTTCGCCGCCCAGCTGGCCTCGTTCTTCACGCGAGGAGCATCGGAAGCGATCAAGCTGTTCGATTCGCATGCCAAGTCGCAGACCGTGAACCTGGAGAACTTCAGGGGGGGCGCGGGGCCCGAGTCGGACGCCTTGTGGCGGAGGCATCAAGAGGAGTCGTGCGGGGTCATTGCCCGCCGGCAATAACCCTTTGTGCTTGGTAGGACCAATCTCGACACACTATGATTCCGCAAGTGCTGTATATTCATACAGCCTTGATGACGGAGTTTGGCGATGTCCAGAGACGGGGTGGTCTGCCTGAAGGAAAGCAACTGGTTCGGGGATACTCGGGTTCGCTCGTGCACGCCGCAGGAGCGCATGGTTTGGCTGGACATTCTCAGCCACATGAGTCGGTCAGCAAGCAAGGGCGTGCTGACCCTGTCGCTCGAACGGATCGCGCTGCTGGCGGGTTCATCGATCGAGGTCCTGCGCTCGTTGATCGCCAATGGCGTTCTGCAGGGTCAGGACAGCCCCGAGGAACGGCAAGGCTGCGCATCGCGGCTGCCGTTCGTGTATCGGCCCAAGCATGCGGGGAAGCTCGGCGAACCGGTCACTTTGATCGACGAACAAGCTGGGTCGATCTGGTTTTGCGACTGGATGGTGCGCGACTTCCATCGCAGCGAGAAGGCGAGCGTTGGGGTCAAGGCGGCGCTGGCGGACCGGAAGTTGCCGGCGCAGCTTCCCGAGCCGCAGGCGGGTTCGAAGATCGGACCAGCGGCGAATGCGAAGTCGGAAGATGGGCTCATCGCTGGTGGGGAGGCAGACGATCAGGACGAGATCGATCGGGCAACTGGGCGCAGAGTGCCGAACTGCCCGCGTGCGCGGTTGATCGCCATGTACCACGAGTTGCTTCCGGTTGGGAAGAAGGTGGTGATGGCAGACGGGTCCAGCGCGATCGCGAAGTCGCTGAAAAGCCGCTGGCGTGCGTTGGCAGTTGCGCAGGAAGGCCCGTACAGCGGCTACACGGACGTGGAAAGTGGCCTGGCGAAGTGGGAAGCCATCTTCAGGATGGTGGCAGCCTCCAGGTTCTTGACCGGCCAGGTGGACGGTCGGGATGGGGGTGCTCCGTTCGAGCTGTCGCTGGCATGGCTCGTTGGGCCGAAGAACATGGAGCGGGTGCTCAACGGCTTCTACCACCGTGGGTCTGGAGAGCGACAGTTCGTCGCTGGCAGTCAGGCGGACGTGAAGTCGAGCAGCATCGGCAGTCGCGTGAGCGCAGGCGTGGAGAGCGTGTTGGCGATGCAGCGGCACCGTCAGTTCTCGGTTGCCGTCGGGGAAACGGCGCCCTTGCCCCTGTGACTGAAGGTGATCTCGAACGCTTCTCGCGCGAGCTTCTCACGATCGCCGCGGTCTTTTACCCTGAGCGGAAGGAGCCGGCGCCTGAGGCGGTCGTTGTCTACTTCGAAGCGCTGAAGCACTTGCCCCTCGAATCGGTGCTGTTCGCGTTCCAGCGGCACGTAAAGACGCCGGGCGTGTGCAAGTTCTTTCCGAAGCCAGGCGACATCGAAGAGGCGATCAACGGATCGCGTGCTTCGATGGCTCTCGAAGGGTGGAGCAAGGTCGACGAAGCGGTCCGGTCACATGGGCGTTACCGCTCAGTGGTGTTCGACGATGCTGCCATCCACATCGTCTTGAGGCAGATGGGTGGATGGGTGGCGCTGTGCGATGTCGAGTCCGAAAAGGACCTGGCATTCAAGAAGCAGGAGTTCTGCCGACGGTACGAGGGCCTCGGGTCCCGTGATCGATTCCCGGCGGTCCTGCTGGGCGTCTTCGACACCTCGGCGCTTGCCAAAGGCGAGAGGCTTTCAAGACCCGTAGTCGTGGGGGATCGATCGGGTGCGATGACAGTCTTCAAGAACGGCGAGCGGGTCGGTAGCGAGAGCGCAAGCTATCTCGAAGCGCCAGCGATTCATGCCTCGCAGCTCAGCGGGAGCACGACGACGGGCAAGGTTCAGGAAGGTGCGCAGCTGCAACTCGTGCAGCACTCAGCGCATGGTTGATTTTGAGGTTTGTGGTGGTGAAAAGAAGAATCTGCCTGATCGGCACGCAGACGGGGCTGACGGGCATGGAGGGAGTTGGCCATCGCTTGACCCGTGAGCGCCTCGTCATGGCCCAGCAGTGGGCGGTCGAGAACCGGTTCGACGGATTCTCGTTCGTGAGTGGCGCGGGCCTGCTGGACGAAGTTGAGGAGGTGCTACTGAGTGAAGAGCCGCCCTTGACGAAGCAGTCGACGGCAAGCAGGAGGAGTTGGGCGAGAAGTGTTGCGGCGGAGGTCGGCACGCGATGGGGCAACCGATGCGATTCGCCGATCGAGATCGTCCTCCTGTGCGGAGTCCAGGGCTACAACGAGTTGAGCGCCGAACTGGAGGCCATTGCCTTGGTTACTCGGCCGCTGCAAGGGACTGCAATCGTGGCAAGACCACGCCGCGCGACGGTGTCATCGGGGGCATCGGCGATCTGACTCAGGACGGGCGCGAACCGCCCGTACCGGTATAGCGGCCAAAGTGTGTCAGGCGGCGGTCGAGATGCGGGAAGGTGCCTCGGCCGATGGACAGGAGGATTGCGTCGATTCGATGGACGAAGAGTCGGACGGGTCCGAGAACAGGCGGACGCCGATCTCGAAGTACCAGTCCCTCGTCGAGGCCGACTCGATGCCGTCGAGAACGGGGATACAGTCGTGACGCTGGGCAATTTCGAGGATGTCCAGGACGGTCGCCCTGGTCCCCGTGTTCGCGTCGGTTTCAGCCGCCGCCCCGTGGATGAGCAGAAGGTTCGGTTGAGCCCGGCGAAGAATGGTCGACAGCCGTCCAGGCTGGTCCGGATACGCCCAGGCGGCGACGCAAATGTGCATGCGGTCTCGGACATACCGGGCGAGCCGATACGCGCAAGCCATCGCCTGCTCGTCCTCGCCGAGGTTGCGGAGTTCGATGATGAGGCGCTTTGCCTGGCTCTGCGTGAGAGTGGCAAGCATGGTGAGATAGGCGTCGAGGTGTTGATCCAGCTGCGAGGGGCTGACCGGGACAACGACGCGTTCAGAATCGGGCGTACGGGAGATCAACTCGATGCCTGCGGCGAGCATCTGGAGGTTGTCGGGATTGCTGGTGGCCAACGGCTCCGAGGCGTCCTGGTCGCCGCCGTTGCACATGCGGTGGCCGAAGGTCCTGCCGCTCTTGGCGGTGATTCGGATGATGTGCAGTTCCATCGACTTGCCTTCCGGAGGTTCATACGCGCGCATCCTGATGGCGCGAAAACCTACTCTGGCAAATTACGAAGATTATTGGAAGTGCAAACTCTGACCCTTGACTTTAGGCTGTAGCTGTGGTCGAGGCATCAGATGATGCCGAGCCGGACGCCCGTCGCAGTGGCCTGGGGCTTAGTGACGCAACCGAGCTTCCGGTGCACGCGAAGCATCAGCTTGTTCACCGTGTTCTCGCTGAGACCCAGAATCTGCGCGATTTCCGGGGCTGTCTTCCCACGACCGGTCCAGAGTAGTGCCTCCCGCTCACGATCGTTCAAGGGTTCCGTCAAGGTCAGTCGGTCGTGGATCAGAAGTCGCTTGGCGACCTCGGTGAGGAAAACGGAGCCCAGTTGGAACTTCGCCAGCAGAAGCGTCTTTGCCTCTGGGTCGTCGGGGAAAGGTCGTGCGCGATCGAAGGAGATGACGATGTGGTTGTCGTTCGGCAGGTGGGTGGCAACTGCCATGCCGTAAGCCACGCCGTGTTTCGCTTGGAACTGGTACTGGTCCCACATGCCGGCCTGGCGATAGATTTCGCCGTCCCACATGATGGGGGTGGAATTGCGCTTGAGGTACTGCATGACCGGATCACGCTGGCCGCCCTCACGATCCTGGAAGAAGTCCAGATACGCTTCAGGCATGTTGTGGTGAGCCTCGAAGGTGTGGTTGCCATTTGAATCGGGACGAACCGCGATCAAGGAAAAAGTGTCGCACTCGACTGCGCGGCAGAAGCGCAGCAAGGCGCCCACGAGCGATGGAATGTCGTGAACGTCGCTGAAGTCAACGAGGTTGCGGTCGAGCATGGTGCACGGAGAAAGTGGGTTCGCAGGCGGCTCGTGCAGAGGGGGACTAGCTTCCCATCGTAAGAACGCCCTCCGAGTCGAACTAGACGCAAATCAAGGCGGCAGTACCGACCAGAGGGGCTCTGTGCCTGAATCCACCTAGATAGAGGGTAGCAACGTTGACGATCTAACACCAAGTTATCCACAGAATGTGTGGACTCTTGGTGTACTTTTGAACCCTTACCTCCTGTCCTGACAAGAACTTGGCTTGTTTGCCTAATTTTCGCGCTTTCTGAGCACGAGGCTAGCAGCTTCAACCCCCCGGTCCCGGGGTTGAACCGACGCGTCCATTGAGGACGACAGTTGCTGACAGACCAGCGCGATGGATTCGCCGACGGAGTAGAGAGCGGCTGCGACATCTGGCCTCGCCAGGGCTTTGCCGAGATCGACGAGAGCATCGTCCGAAAGGGTGCGGGTTGCCCAAGCCACCCGATACAAGGCAACGTTGTCGGCAATCGAACGGATCAGCTCGTCGCGGTCGACGCGGGAGCTGGGTGCAAACTGCTTGAGCATGCTGATGCCCAGAGTCCGATAGGTAGCGTACTGCACACGATCAAGGTAACTGACCCTCAGAATCTGGCGGAGGGTGTCGACTCTCCAATCGCTGAGTTGGAGAGGAGTGCCGAGGAAATCTACGAAGTTCTTGTGGTCGTAGTACGAGGTCGCGTACTCAACCACGTAAGTGCGAATCGGATCGTTGATGACGCTCTCGTTGACGCGCTTCAATGTTTGAGGGTCGGCACGCCATGCAAGTTGTTGGACCATAGCCCGTGCGAGCAGCGTGCCGTTGATCGTCGCCTTCAGATAGGTCCTGTCGATGGGAGCCCCGGCTTGGAGCGGGCGCAGTTCAGGAACGAGCAGGGCAAGGAGGTTGATGTCTTGTCGAAGACGAGCGCCGATGTTGGACTGGTACCCAAGGTTGTAGATCAGACGCTCAGCTTCGTACGGGTCGACAGCGGGAGCCGAAGATTGTGGCTGCGATGCTGAGTGCGCTGCTGACACTGCTGCAGAAGGCCGTTCCTCCATTTTCTGACGCGAGCGTGCTTCATCGAGCAGACGGGTGTACTCGTCCTGGCCGGACTGAGCGTGCTGCTGAGTAGGTGCAGGCCTGGAAAGCTTGCCGCTGATGGCAAAGTACAGGAGGGGAACTGCGGCCAGGATAGCGATGGCGCCCACGGCCAGATGTTTGAGTTTCACAGCAGCCTACTCCAATGGATGGACCCGCCTTGCTGATGCTCGCGACCCTTGCTCTGAATGAGGCGCTGACGCATCAAGGCCGGATTCCGGCCAGTCAGGTACCAGTTGTCCTCGCCCTGCAGACACAAGATGAACTTGTCATCCAGTAGCATCAATGCGTCGCGAGTCGGCTTCGTGTCGCCAGCCAGCGCCAGCAATTCATTGGTGGTGATGCCAGGGCGGTTCCAGGCGATGCGCGCAAGCTCTTGGCCAGCATCGCCGGTGAGAAAGGCAATTTCGGCACCGATGATTTCAGGCACGGGGACAGTCTCGAACGGGAAGTCAGTTGGAATGACGATCCAACGAAGGAAGAACTCGTACATGATGCGCAGTCGAACAACGTCGACTCGGGCACCGAAAGCACGGCATGCCAGGTCGAAGGTGGCCTTCGTGCCATCGTCGACGATGGTGAAGAACCAGTCGATGGCCTCCCAGTGATCCTTCGGCTTCGTGGCCTTGTTGAACAACAGGTTCTTGTAGTCACGGATCAGGATGAACGCATCCCGCTGGGCCCCCTCGAAGTCATCTTCGTCGAAGGAGATCAGTTCGGATTTCTTTCGTGATCCTTTTCGAGAGTGGGAAAGACTGCGCGCCGCGGCGTCAGCAAGTTGGTCAAGAGAGTCTGGTGCCAGGTCATCACTTTCTTCAGTACCCACCAGACCCACAAGAACGTCGCTCGCAGAGTAGCCAAAGCTCCCGGGGTCAAAAAGGTCGAGAAAATCCCCGTCAGCAGGGCCCTCGTCGGCGCCATCAGCAGGAGGATCGCCATCACAACCGCTGTCCAGAGCAGCCAGGATTGAATCTGATGTGCCATGCAGGTCTTCCTCTTCTTGATGCTGGGTCGGTCGGCTCATGTTCGTTATCCGTTGGCTTGTTGCGCGAAGCTCTCGTTGGCAGCAAGGAACCGCTCGGCAGCCAGGAAGAAGTTGGCGCCGTCAACCCTCCGCGGGTGGCCACGTGTGATGATGATGTCGCCGAACTTCTCGGCGGTTTGACGAGAGACGATGATGCGGGGGATGCGGATGTTGTACAGGCGCGCACCACCAAAGGTGACGACCGCTTCACCCGGCTGTAGCGCCTTCAGGTCGTCCGGAGTGACACGGTAGGCTTCCTGCTCGCGTTCGCCGATTGCCGTGCCTGAAGCCTGCGCGTTGCTTGACTCGGGAGTCGCTCGAAGGAAGCTGGCGGACTGGCTGGTGCTTCGCGTGTCGGAGAGGCTCTTGATCACTCCCATGTGCATGCCGATGAGTTCGGCGCATTCGAGAGCGGTCTGTTGCGTGCTGAGCTTGAAGAAGACCTTGGTCTGGGTGTTGCCCTTCACCATTTCGGCGAATTCCTCGCTGACAGCATCGAGGTTGGCCAACGTCTGGATGGCGCCAGCGAGTATGACCTTGCCGGCTCGGGCCTGTTCGTAGGGCCTTGCCAGTGCATCGGTGGCGTAGCTTCCCTGTTCGTCCATGAAGGCAAGGAACGGCGGATCGGGACGTTCGTCCTCTGGCAGCGCCTGAATCCAGCTGATGGCCGTTCTGAAGTCGCCGATCACCATCTTGCCGAAGTTGTTCGCGGTCTCGTTCTTGCCCATGGTGGGGAGAGCGACGTAGATGATCTTGTTCGCGAGAATGTCGTCGTAAAGCCGCACGTCTGGGTCGTAGGTGTTCATCACCTTGCCGAACTTGCCGGTGCCGAACATGTAGAGTCTGCCGCCGATGCCTCCGAAGGTGTCCTTCATCCGCTTGATGTCGATGGTGACTTGACCCGTGCGCTGATCTGGCACCTTGAACTTGTCGAGGAACAGACTGAAGGCTTTGAGTTCCTCGGATGTTGAAGCGCCCTCAGTTGCTGCCAGACGGCGTTCCAGCTCGATGAGCGCGTTAGCGTTCATCAGCAGAATGCTCAGGTCGATCATGTTGTACGCGAGGCCGGCCTTCTGCAGGGCGGCTACGAGGGTCGTCACGCCCTGCAAAGCTTCCTGCCGGTAGTGGTCCGCGCCCGGGTTGTTCTGGGTGCTTGGAATCACCGAGAGGATTCGGGAAGCTACTTCGTCGGGGTCGCCATCCAGGATCGGGTTGTAGGTGTTGCTCTCGTCAGGGTTGCCTGGGTTGATGACGCGGAAATCGTGCGCCCGACCGGCCATCTGAGCGTAGTACCAGATTTGCTTGATGTTGTCGGAGTCGAGCTTGCCGTCGACGAAGAGCAGGCCGCCGCCGCGCATGATCTGCTGAAACATCAGCAGCAATCCGAACACCGACTTGCCGACACCGGTCTGGCCGATGATGAAGAAGTGCTTGACGGCGTCTGCGTCCGGAATCCTGATGGGCTCGCCAGTGTCCGTCGAGTACCCGATTAGAAAGCCGGTTCCCTCCGCGTCGGGGGGAAGGGGCGACGCATGCGATTGCAGGTCGATTGCAGACGGAAGAAGGTGTCGAGTGATGAAGGGGGAGAAGACGCGGTAAGTGAAGTAGGAAGCGCCGACGGCAGCGAGTGCGGCGACTAGGAAGGGGCTGACGCTCCCGACAACGAAGGGGGAGGTGCACAGCCCGGCTGCGATGAGGAAGAGCAAGAAGGTCGTATCGAGGGTGCCGCCGATGCGCAGCGTGTAGAAGTTGTCGAGGACTGTCTTGGGCTTCATCGACGTTGAGAGCTGCGAGGTGAAAAAGAAAGAGCCTCTGAACAGGGTTCGGAGGCTCGTGGGGGGTCAGGCAGCAACAGCCGCACCTTGAGGTGCAGCGGTGTTGCCGAGGTTGGCGAACGCGGCTTCGCGGGCGGTGAGAGCTTCACGGACTTTCGTCAGCGAAGCGTCGTTGCCTTTGAAGATCGTGTCCGCCTGCTTCGCGAGGCTTGCCAGCTTCGAGCGACCGACGAGGGGGATGCGCCTGAGCCAGGTCTCCAGCTGCTTCTGTTCGATCGCTGCGCGCACTTGCTTGAGGGCTTCGCCCTTGAGGTACTGCGGCGCTTTGATCGAGGCGTCTGCGAACTGGTTGTCCTCGGTGAAGGTGTTGATCCTCGCGATCCAGGCGTTCGGATCGTCGCCTGAAGCTGCGGCAGGCTTGGCGGCCTGGTCCTTCGCGGAGCCGGAAGGGGCTGCCGAAGTCGGGCGTGCTTCGTCTTGCGGATTGGAGCCGCGGTCGACGGAGGCTGGCACACGCTGACCGAGACTGACCGGTGTGTCGGCGCTCTTGCGCTGGAAGCGCGCCTGCAAACACTCGACGTACTTCACGTCGTCGTACATGCCCATGAACACATCGGCGTTGAAGCCGGCCATGCTCAGCGCCTTGACGATGGCGTCGGTGAGGCTCTTCTTCGGAGCATCTTCATCCGTGAACACGCCACCATTCTGGCCCTTGCCGATGAAGGTGGTGGCGCCGTACGCGAACACTTCCGCTCGCTTCTCGCCCAGGACGTACCAGAGCTTGAGCTTGAGGTTGTGGATCACGATTCGGCCCCAGCAGTTGCCCGCCGCATCGAAACCGAGAGGCGCTCCCTCGCGGTAGTCCTCGGACACGATGTCGAAGCCCCAGCCGATGCCGACAGGACCGAAGGCCGAGGTCGCCTTCCTGAACGTGTAGGTCGGGTTGACGCCCGTCCCGTTGAAGCCATCGCTGCCTTGAAAGCCGCGGGTGAAGTTGGGGTCCGTTTCCTGGACGCGATCCCAGAGGCCCAAGTTCCCTGCGTCTGTGGAGTCTTTCGTCTCCATGAGGTTCTCCTTGCGTAGGCGGCGTCCCATGACACCTTAGACCTTGCACGGAGCGATAGCGTGCAACGGTTGATAAGCCAGGAGAATTATAGGGAACCCGTTCGTATAATTTCAGCACCTTTCGGGAGTGGCACTTACCCATGGAAATCTCGGGGCGCCTGCTCAGGATAAGCCCCTCTACCCACGGCAAATGGGGGCATGGGCTGCTGGAGGGCGTTCGGGGAGAGCGCATTCCAGTGGTCGGTGCCGTCCTCGTCGGCCTTGAGCCGGGGGAGTGCTATCGCCTGACGGGTGACTTCGTTGTCCATGAGAAGTATGGCAAGCAGTTCGACGCTGCGGAAGCCCTTGTGGATGCGCCCCGTGAGACTGCTGGGTTGGTGAAGTTCCTCCGAACGCACTACAAGGGCTGCGGGGAGAAGACCGCACTGGCCATCGTCGACTGGTACTCAACCCACGGGGGTGGGTTGGAGAAATTGCGGTCGGACCTGGTCCGGCGTCCGTGGGACATCGAGAAGTGCCC
Organism: Ottelia alismoides; assembly: GCA_037367405.1. NCBI lineage: Eukaryota > Viridiplantae > Streptophyta > Magnoliopsida > Alismatales > Hydrocharitaceae > Ottelia > Ottelia alismoides. The sequence continues at coordinate 210,682 of JAZKJV010004096.1, forward strand.
CGGGACGAACGGCAGGCGAATCGAGTACATGGACGCCAGCGGCGCCAGCTTGGATGTGCACGTTGTCAGGCGCCTCACAGCGGGGCTACCGGAAGCACGAATCACCATGCCTGTGATGAAGCGGCTGGCAACGTGGCTGCTGAAGTCGGTTGGCGGGAGTGATTCGCCAGTAGAGGCCAGTTGGGGCCTTCTCGCTTCCGATCCGTACCTTCCGGTTATGCACGTGGACGGCTACGGCCTTGCTGCAGCTGAGAAGGTCGCGCAGGCGGTTGCGCTTCCGAAGGACCACCCGGCCCGTCTCGCATGTATCGGCTACGAGGCAGTGAACGAGACGCTGCGAAAGCACGGGCACCTGTACCTCACCCGCGACCAAGCCAATCGTGCCATCAGGAACGGTGGATGTGCTGGCTCGATGGAACAGGTGGTGGAAGCAGCGCGTTCGAAGGGCTACCCACTGGAGGTGCATCACGAGAGGGTCTACACGCACTCGCTGCGCCGGGTTGAGGTGCACGTGGCCGCACATCTGCACCAGATGCTGCGCGACGCGACTCCGATCTGGGTGAAGGGTCGTGAAGAACTGGAACAAGCCATAGCGGACTTGGAAGAAGCAAAGGGGTACGGGTTCAAGCTGGACGAATCACAGCGAGAGGCCTTGATCGGGGCGTTGACCAGTAGGGTGAGACTTCACTCGATCACGGCTGGCCAAGGCAGCGGCAAGACGGTTGTCCTGGAGATGATTGCCGGGCTTGTTCGGCAGGCGGTGTTTGCTGCGCCGTACAGCAAGTCGGCCAAGGTTCTCAACGCTCGGATCGCAAAGTTCGGGGTCGCAGCAACCACGGCCCACATGCTGCTGGAGGCGACGGGCGAAGGATTCCGGAAGAACCGAAACAACCAGCTCGTGGCAGGCGTGGTCGTGCTGGACGAAACGGGCACTGTCGACATCTTTCTTCTGGCAAGTCTCTTGGAGGCCATGTCGCCATGGACCCACTTGATCGTAGTGGGTGACGTGAACCAGTTGGAATCGGTCGGCCCAGGCCAGGTCTTGCAGGACATCGTTTCCATCCGCGGTGCAGATCACCATCGGCTCGGACGGTCGCACAGGAACTCCGGGGCCATCCTCGACCTGGTTGGGATGATCGAAAAGGGCGAATTCCCTGACGAAGTGCCGGGCCCCGAAGTGACTTTTTTGGCTGCAGGCGATGGAGACAAGTTCGGCTTCGAGGACCTGGTCTCGCTCTGGATGGACTGCGTCTCGCGGCAAGGCTTCGAGTCCGTTGGGCTGTTGTTCGGGCACAGGGCAGGGGACAAGGCCGTAGAGGGCTGGAACGTCACGTACATCAACGGCTTGATTCAGCAGTTGATCAATCCGGGAAGCCCAGCGAATTCGATCCCGGGGCTCAAGCTCAGGGTGGCGGATCGGGTGATCGTTCGCAAGCCAATGACGCTGCGTAGGGCGGGACCGGACGGCGAAGAGGAGATCGTGGGACAAGTGGCGAACGGGGACACGGGCTATCTCATCGGGTTTTCGCGTGACAAGCGAGGAGAGCTGGAGTCCCTGCGGATCAAGCTAGACGAAGGCCGGGAGGTCGACATTCCGGGAACGTCGGCTGGCAAGGTCGAACTCGCGTACGCCACCACCGTGCACTCTGCGATTGGTTCGGAATTCGCCGAGGTGGTGTTCGTCATTCCGCCGGGCGGAGCGAGCGGTTTCATGAATCGGAACCTACTTCTGACGGGCGCTTCGCGGGCGCAAAAGCGACTCTGGATGGTCGGGAAGGTCGCAGACATGAAGGCGGTGGCTCGTCGCGAGCGCCCGCCGAGAAATTCGGCGGTTGCCGAGCTGGTCAACAACCACGTGGATAGGGACAGGTAATGGGTTCGGTCTTCACCAACATCTTCGGGGCCATCGTGTCGCTGTTCATCGGCGTCTGGTTCATCGGCATCTTCATCGTCACGTCGCCAGCCGATCGGATGGAGCGCACGTGTGCGCCGGTGACGTGGCTGGGGAGCATGGCAACCTCGATGTCGATGCTGTTCGACGTGGACGACAAGACGGTAAGCAGGACGAGGTCGATGTTCGAGCGAGGCAACTACGGCTGCAAGTTCACCGTGTGGCGTCTGTTCTACGAGGACGACTGGAAGGCCGAGAAGGCCGCCGCGGAAAAGGCGGAGGCAGAGCGGCAGGCGGCCGTGAAGCGCCAGGAGGATGCAAAGCCGTCGAAACCCGGGGAGGAGAAGGGAAAGAAGGATGCGCTGGCCGCGCACCCGCCTGCCCCGAAGGCGTCGGAAGCCAAGTAGAAAAACACCGTTGACACCCCCGTTTGTTATAGACCTCACGATGCTAAGATTATTTTCAATCCTCGCAGCATCACTCGCCTTATGTGGTGTTGCAGAGGCCAGCTGCTACCGCGAGGCCGCAGCGAGGTACGGGGTGTCGGAAGGTTTGCTGAGAGCCATTGCCCGTGTGGAAAGTGGCTCACGAGATGCAAGAACGGTCGAGAACGTGAACCCAGATGGGTCGCGAGACATCGGCAGGATGCAGATCAACAGCAGTTGGCTTCCGACGTTGGCGAAGTATGGGATCGGTGAAAAGGAGCTGCGGAACGAGTGCACGTCGATCACCGTCGGCGCATGGATCGTGAGCCAGAACATCAGCTCGCTGGGGCTGAACTGGGATGCGGTCGGTGCCTACAACGTCGGGTGCAAGAAACTCACTAAGGCCGAATGCGAAAACCGTCGGAATAAGTATGCGTGGAAGGTATTCCATCAGTTGAAGCCGACGGAGAAGGCGCCTCAGTTACAAGTCGCCAAATTCGAGCCCGCAGTCAAGAAAACCATCGGATCAGTGACCTTCAATGTTGAACAAGCAGCTGAAAAACAATAGCGCGCAGCGTCTGTCGCTGATGTTGTGCGCGGCCGTGTCGGTGTTGCTCACCGGCTGCTCGATGTTCAAGGAGAAGGAAGAGCCGCCAGCACCAGTCGAGAAGGCGCCCGTGGCACGGGTTCGCATCGAGCAGAGTGCGACCAACCGCGACATCACGACCGGAGAGCGCAAGTTCGTCTTCTGCTCCGGTGACGACTGCCCGGCCGCGAGCAAGAAGGTCGCGCAGCAGGCGGTACGAGTCAAGGCGGTGGCGGCACCTGCGGTTGTGGCGGAGCCGAACGTGAAGACGTTCCAGGTCGGCTTCGACTACGACAAGTCGACATTGAACGCCGACGGCATTCGAGTGATGACGGAGGCAGCGGACTTCGCCAACTCCTCCAAGGCCGCCGAGATTCGCATCCACGGCAAAGCCGACACCTACAACCGCGACGCCTACAACCTGGCGCTGGCGGAGCGACGAGCCAAGACAGCCGAACGGTTCCTGAAAGGGAAGAAGGTGCAGGCGAAGTTGACCGTCGACGCGTCGATCGTACGCGTCACTGAAGACGGTAGATACCCGCCCGGCGAGACCTTCAAGGGCCGGCGTGTCGATCTCGACATCGTGATCGAAGTGGTTTCGGCAACCAAGTAGCAACAGGCGCGATCGTGGAAATGACAGCAGAGCATGCACACGTGGAGCAGCGGCACGGCCGCGGAGCTGGTGGCAATTTCGTCATCGGGCACTCCGCGGTGTTGATCAGGGAGCAGGTGAGGGACAGCCTTACCGACTTCCGGTTGAACCGCGTTCCGGTCGACCTTCGGATCGAGCGATCGATGCTGTCGGCGGCGATCGAACTGGTACTGGACAGCGACGAGATGAGCACGTCACTCGTGCGAGAAGCGAAGAGCCAGGTGCTGTGCGACTCCGGTCGGCGCGGCAAGCACGTGCCGGGCTACACGCCGGTTCTGGTGAAGGACGAAACGAAGCAGCGGTTGCGCTACTTCGGTGTGAAGTACGGCGTTTCAGACGACCTGTTCCAGATGGAGCGCATCCTCGCGTCGCTTGCCGTCGAGGCGGTGATCAAAGCGCAGGAGCTGTGGGATCGTTGGGTCGACCTCACTGCGTCGCACGTCGGGAAAGAGGTGCTGAGGGCTTACGGCTTCAGCAGACAGGCGTAGCGACGCCTGTCTGCAAAGGATTGGCTCCAAACCAATCACTACTTACGGAATTCGACGGTCGGAATAGTTCTTCTCAAGGCAAATCCAATTCTGGAGAAAAGCATGTTCAAGCGCATCAACAAGCCCGCCCTGGCCGTCGGTTCCATCGCCCTGCTGGGCACCGGCGCCGCGATGGCCGGCACCACGGGCAACGAATTCCTGGCCATGTACAACCTGCTGCTCGGCTGGGCTTCGGGCTACCTCGGCAAGGCCATGGCGATCGCCGCCTTCCTGTTCGGCGCCGGCTTCGGCGTGGCCAAGCAGACCATCCTGCCGGCCGTGCTGGGCGTGGTGTTCGCGCTGGTCTTCGCGGTCGGCCCCGGCATCATCAACGGCATGCTGACCGCCACGATCTGATCGTCGGCACAGGCCAGCCACAGGCATGAGAGCGGGTCGCGCCTAACAAGCAAACGGCGCGGCCCCTTTCGCCCCAACGACACACCTTTCTCGGAGAGACATCAAGATGTTCAAGCGCATCAACAAGCCGGCCCTGGCCGTCGGTTCCATCGCCCTGCTGGGCACCGGCGCCGCGATGGCCGGCACCACGGGCAACGAATTCCTGGCCATGTACAACCTGCTGCTCGGCTGGGCTTCGGGCTACCTCGGCAAGGCCATGGCGATCGCCGCCTTCCTGTTCGGCGCCGGCTTCGGCGTGGCCAAGCAGACCATCCTGCCGGCCGTGCTGGGCGTGGTGTTCGCGCTGGTCTTCGCGGTCGGCCCCGGCATCATCAACGGCATGCTGACCGCCACGATCTGATCGTGAGCAAGAGCTGATGTGGTCCGTGACGTGTTGCGTTGAGCGCGAAAGCGACTTCGCACACGCCACGGCCACGTGAAGTTCAAAACACGTGGAGAACCAACACATGTTCAAGCGCATCAGCAAGCCGGCTTTTGCCGCGGGTTCCATTGCCCTGCTGGGCACTGGCGCCGCGATGGCCGGCACCACGGGCAACGAATTCCTGGCCATGTACAACCTGCTGCTCGGCTGGGCTTCGGGCTACCTCGGCAAGGCCATGGCGATCGCCGCCTTCCTGTTCGGCGCCGGCTTCGGGGTCGCGCAGCAGAGCATTCTCCCGGCGGTTCTCGGGGTGGTGTTCGCGCTGGTCTTCGCGGTCGGCCCGGGCGTCATCAACGGCATGCTGACCGCCACGATCTGACCGCGCGCAGTCGACTCGGCTCGTAGTGAACGGGCCGGCAGCAGAGAAATCTGGCCGGCCCGTTCATATTCTCCGGTTGAAATAGAAGCATCCTGACAACTCACACTCAATCGAAGAAGTAAAGAGAACTTCGATTCAGTGTGCGAATTCAGAGACGAAGATGGATGCCAAGAAACTGATGATTCCTCGTCGGCTTGATGATCCGCCGCGGTTCTTCTTCTGGGAGTTCGACGTTGCGCTGATCTTCATGACGATCATGATGTTCGGCATTCTCGTCGGAGCGTTCTTCACGCCGCTTGCAATTGCGATAGCGGTGGCGACGGGATTCTCGAAGATCAAGACGGGGCAGCAGAGAGGGTTCGGCCTGCACCTCTTGTACTGGCACCTGCCCACGAAGATGGGTTTCAGGCGAACCCCTGCGTCTTGCGTTCGCGAGTTCGTGGGCTGACTTACGGAAGAGAACTTCATGAAGCCGATTGACGTTGCACGAGAGATTTCGGCCCGCACTGGGATCAAGGTGTGGGTCCTGATCGCGTTGCTGGTCTCCATCACGGGGAACTGCCTCCTCGCTGTTGGCGTACTCACTGCGGACCGTACGCACCGCGAGACGCTGATCCCGCCGGAAGTTCACAAGAGCTTCTGGACAGAGGGCGACCGAGTCTCGGCCAGCTATCTGGAGGAGATGGGCATCTTCCTCATCCGCAATGCGCTCGACGTGACACCCGCCAGTGCGGAATCGCAGATGCGAGTGATCCTGAAGTACGCCGATCCGAAGAGCTATGGGGTGCTGGAGAAGCAGCTCATGGCGAACGCACAGCGGATGAAGGAGAAGAACGTCAGCACGTATTTCGCGCTGACGGCAACGACACCGAATGAGCCAGACCAGAGCATTGCCATCCACGGGGTGCTCGGCACGATTCTGGGCGACAAGATGGTCAACGAGGAGCAGAAGACCTACATGGTCAAGTTCGCCAACCTCAACGGAAGGATCATCGTTCGAGAACTCGTCGAAACGACGGCGGCAAAGCCGTTCGAGCCCGCGGCAAGCGACGCTGCGAAGTAGCCCAAGGCGAACCTTAGGAAAGACAAGAGGCTGTGATGAAGAAACTCTGGACTTCGCTGGCGCTGCTGGCTGCTTTCGCCCTGGCGGGCACCAATGCGTTCGCCCTGAAGGTCTTGCCGGGCGAGGACGGCAAGCGCCACCAGGTGGACATCCCGGCCAACGAGCTGACGCGAATCGGCATCGACGGCCAGAAGATGAAGGGCTTCAAGTACAAGGTCGAAGAGCTGGAGGTCAACGAAGACAAGGAGGCCGGCGCCATCTACGTGATGCCTCTGCCGGCGGCCAAGGAAAAGAAGATCAGCGTCTTCGTGATCTCTGCCAGCGGGCAGACCCACGAAGTGGTGCTGAATCCGGTCGCAAGCCTGCCGCTCGAATCGATCGTCATTCGGGAGCAGCAGAACCGCGCCATCAAGCGGGCAGGGGGCCCAAATTCCGTCGACAAGGCGAACTCGCTGGAGGTTGCCGTCAAGCGCCTGGTACTCGCCATGGCGAAGGAAGACGAGACGCAGCCGGATATCCAGGTCGACAAGGTGAACATCCCGATGGTCCTCTGGAAGGAGGCCCAATTCGTCCAGGTCGGGAAGTATTCGAGTCGTTCGCTGATCGGCGATGCGTTCAAGCTGATGAACACCTCCGGCAAGCCGATGCGCGTGGCCGAGCAGGAACTGTTCAAGCCGGGCGTGGTTGCCGTGGTGGTCGAGTCGCAAATCCTGCGCTCGGGCGAGGAAACGAACGTGTACGTCATTCGGCAGGTGAACGGCAATGAGTAAAGAAGGCACTCGCGCGAAGCAAGTTCGCCGCAAGCAACTGCTGATCGCCGGCTCGGCGGCCGGTCTGGTGCTGCTCGTCGCTGGCGGGGCGGCGGTGTTCGTGAACAACGGTGGTCAGACGGGGCCGGCGGCGCCGGTCACCAAGCCGCTGGAGACGAAACCGATCACGACGGGTGGAGCAGCGTACGACGAGCAAGGCGCGTGGCGCACCCAGGTCACGGCGGAGGTCCAGGGGCTCCGAAAGCAGCTCGACGAGTACAAGGCCAAGGACGCCGAAGAAAAGGCGAAGGCAGCCGCTGCGGCTCAGTTCAAGGCGATGACCGGTGGAGGCACTGCTGCGCCACCGAATCCGCCTCCCGGCGCTTCCGAGGACCCCAACGCCGCGGGTGGCGTGTTCGCGCCGCCGCCTCCGCCGAAGGGGGGCCAGAAGACAACTCAGACGCTGGGTGGGCCGATTCCCATCTTCCAGGCGCCGAACGCGCCTACGCCGCCACCGACGGATGGCGACATGACACCGAAGCCGAAGATCGGCACGGTGCTCTTCTCGGAAGGTCTGGACCAGAAGGTGCAACAGGCCGTCGGTGGCGCTGGTGGCCAGATCGGCGCCCCGGTGCAGGTCGGCGCCGGGCCGGGTGGGCAACCTCAGACGGGTGCGCCCGGAAGCGAGACGGGCGAACTGGGCTTGCGTGACGGTCGCCAAGCCGGGCCGTACATCCCAGCTGGCACGTTTGCTCGCATGCTGGTGTTGAACGGCCTGGACGCACCGACTGGCGGCCAGTCCCAAGCGAACCCTGCGCCAGTCCTGCTCAAGATCATCGACTCGGCGACGCTGCCGAATGGCTACAAGGCCAACCTGTCGGGCTGCATCCTGACGGCCAATGGGTACGGAGATGTCTCGTCGGAACGGGCATACCTGCGTCTGGATCGTCTGACGTGCGTCGCCGAAACCGGCGGCACTGTCGACATCGGCGTGAAGGGGTATGTCGCAGGTGAGGACGGCAAGGCAGGCATGCGAGGCCGCCTGGTGACGAAGACCGGGCAAATCCTCGCGAACGCCCTGTTGGCCGGTATCGGGTCGGGCATCGGGCAGGCGTTCTCGGCCTCGGCGACGACGACCACGACGAACCCATTCGGCGGGACCACGCAGACGACCAATCCCGGGAAGGAACTGCAGGGCGGGCTGTCAGCAGGCGTGGGCAAGGCATTCGACACGCTGGCGAAGTATTACGTTCAGCTGGCGGACAAGACGTTCCCGATCATCGAAGTCGATGGCGGGCGAGTGGCCGACATCGTGTTCACCAAGGGCTTCACCCTCGAAGGTCGATGAACTACACAGGCGAATAATCGACCGTTAGCAAGTAGGATTCAGAAATCACATTCGGAAGGTATCGCTCATGAAGTTCTCCCTGAAATCCGCCGCCGTGTCGCTCCTGCTCGCCGCGGGCCTGGCGCATGCCCAATCGATCCCGCCGCAACTCGCTGCGAGTCTGTCGGTGCCTCCGGAACAGGTGCTGAAAACGCTCCGCGCGACCTTCGTGAACACGACGTTCACGGAAGTGCGTTCGACGCCGATCCCCGGCATCTACGAAGTCACCATGAACCGCGACATCGCCTATTCCGATGCGACGGGTCGGTACTTCTTCTTCGGCAACGTCATGGACATGACCACGCAGAAGAACATCACCCAAGACCGCAAGGTCGAGTTGTCGAGGGTCGACGTGTCGCAGCTGAAGCTCGCCGACGCGATCAAGACCGTGAAGGGCGACGGTTCGCGAGTGCTGTACGTCTTCTCCGATCCGGAGTGCGCCTACTGCAAGCGACTCGAACCGACGCTGGCCGAGATGACGAACGTCACCGTCTACACCTTCCTCTTCCCGATTCTCGGACCGAAGTCGACCGAGTCGGCGAAAAGCGTCTGGTGCGCGCCGGACCGCAACAAGGCATGGGTCGACCACATGCTGAACGGCGTCAGCTCGCCTCTGAAGGCCGAGTGCGACACGCCGATCCAACGGAACCTGCAGCTGGGCAACACGTTCGGCGTGACGGGCACGCCCACCATGGTGTCAGCGGATGGGCGAGTGATGCCTGGCGCGCTGCCGCGTGAACGCATCGAAGCGTTCCTGAACGAGCCGGTGAACACGGCCAACGCTGCGAAGGTGAACTGATGAAGGCTCGACTGGTACTGGGCCTTCTCCCAGTGGTGATGGCACTTGCTGGTTGTGCTTCCGGCGGTCTGTCCGGAATCGGCGGTTCGTCGGACTATGCATGTGCCGCGCCGCCCGGCGTTTCGTGCATGAGCGTCACGGGCATCAGCATCAATGCGGCCAAGGGCAACCTGCCGGCGCTGAAGCGCGGTGCGACAGAAGAGGTCGGCGCCGCGGAGAAGGACGGCGAGAAGAGCGACGCGAGCAAGGAGAAGAAGCCGGTCGCGTACATGACGGCGTCAGTCGACGGCGTCAAGAAGGTCTCACCGGCCACGATGGACGCGCCGTACAGCGGGACGCCCCTTCGCACGCCGCCGCGCATCCTGCGCGTGTGGATGGCGCCGTTCGAGGACGCCGAGAGCGACCTGCACGACCAGAAGTACCTGTACGTCACGGTGCACACGGGGCGCTGGGTCCTCGAAGCCAACCAGCTGAACATCCAGCCGTCGTTCAAGCAGACGTTCCCGCTCGGCAAGAAGGAAGAAGCGGTGGACGACGCGGGATCGCGCGGCGCGGGGCCGGCGGTGGATGGCAACGGCGAAGCTGGCGCAGAGCGCCTGGGTGCTCCCGCACGGAGGCAATGAGCCATGCTGCAACGGGTGATGCGGGCGCTCGGGATTGGGGGCGACGATGCCGAAGAAACCGGGAAGGCCAGCGAAGCTGACTTCGTCAAGCCGCGCAGCCAGAGCGAACTGACGTTCAACCGCTTTTCGGATGTCCTGCCCTACATCGGCTGGGACAACGACCGGCGGCTGTTCTTCCTGGAGGCTGACGAGGAGGACTACATCGAGTCGGTGGGTTTCTGCGTCGAAATCCGGCCGCAGACGGGATCGTCGGAAGAGATGGCGGACTACCTGGCCACGCTCTTCCAAGCCGGCGCTCCGGCGGGGACGGGCATCCAGATTCAGATGTTCGGTTCGCCCGACCTGAGCGAGTTCTTCTCGGCCTTCCGGCAGGTGACGATTCCCGAGGACAGCTACGAGGAAGGATCGCCTCGGCATCGCCAGGCCGTGCTGCTGAACCAGATGGCGCGCTATCGCCTGGCGTACTACAAGAAGGGCGCGACCGAAGGGCTTTTCACGGACATGAACTACCGCATGCGGGACTTCAGAGCGGTGATGAGTGTGGTTGTTCCCGTCCCGAAGAAGGTCGGCGGCAAGTTCCAGAAGCTGGACGAGTTCCTCGATGAGCGCGAAACGCCAGCCTGGTTGAACCAGGTAGGCATTCTGCGCGAGACGATGGTCACGACGCTCAAGGCGTACTACCTGTTCGACCACGAGTTCACGCCGGACGATCTGATCAACTGGTGCAGCGCGATTCTGAACATTCAGCGGACGATGGCCGGTGATCGATTCCCGCTGGAGTACGACGTGGGCAAACCGTTGCGCTACCAGATCGTGTCGCCGGACACGAAGATCAGCGAGGAAGAGAGCGACATCGAGTTCAAGGACGACAACCACGACACCGTCGTGATGCGTGCGATGTCGATCCGCAACTACCCGAAGTCCTTCAGCCTGCACCAGATGGGCAGCCTTATCGGGTCGCCCACGAACACCACTCTGTCGTACCCGTGCCCCTTCCTGCTCACGCTGGGGGTGCGCATCCTGGAATACGACGTGGAGCGGAACAAGACGATCGTGAAGGCGGCGCGTGCCACGCAGGGAGCCGAGTCTCCGATGGCGAAGTTCGCGCCGGAGATGGTCGACAAGAAGATGGACTGGGACATCGCCCAGGAAGCCTTCGACGATGGCAAGGGGACCGTCAAGCTGTATCACCAGCTGCTGCTGTTCACGAACCGGGCCGAGGTGTCGAAGGCAGAACAGGCCGCGCGGGCGATCTGGCGCGAGTCCAACTTCGATCTCTCGACCGACAAGATGATGCAGAAGCAGGCGCTGCTTTCGTCGCTGCCGATGATGTTCGGTCCGTTGCTGCAAGGCGACCTGCAGAAAGCGTTCCGTCAGTCCACGAAAACGGTCTACAACGCGGCGAACATGATGCCCGTCATCGGCGAACCGACGGGCGTTGGGGCGCCGGTGATCTCGCTGTTCGGCCGCCGCGGGCAAGCGATGGGCTTGGACATCTTCTCCAACCCGTCGGGCAACTACAACGGCTGCGTGGTCGGCACGTCGGGGTCAGGGAAGTCGGTTTTCCTGAACGAGCTGACCCAGCGAACCCTGGCGTCCGGTGGCCGCGTGTGGATCATCGACGTGGGCCGCAGCTACGAGAAGCTGTGCAAGGTGATCGGCGGGCAGTACATCGAGTTCAAGACCGACTCGAACATCTGCATGAACCCGTTCTCGATGATCGTGAACATCGACCGGGACATGGAACTGATCCGGCCGCTGATCGCGCAGATGATCAGTCCGGAAAAGCCGCTGGAGCAGTACGAGCTGACGCAGGTGGAGATCAACATCCGTCAGCTCTGGGACGAGCACGGACGGGATACAACGCTGACGATGCTGGCAGAGCGCCTGAAGAAGGCGTGCTACCAGGGTGGCTCAAAGGAGGCTTTCGGAGCTGAAGAGGTGTCCGAGGAAAACTGCGACCCGCGCATTCGCGATCTCGGGGTGCAGTTGTTCCCGTTCACCGAGGACGGCGCCTACGGCAAGTTCTTCAACGGCGAGAGCAACGTCAATTTCGACTCGGACCTCGTCGTTCTGGAACTCGAAGAACTGAACGCGATGCCGGCGATGCAGTCGGTTGTCCTGCTGCTGATCATGTACCAGATCACGCAGGAGATGTACCGAGGCGAGAACCGTACACAGCCGAAGGTGATCATCATCGACGAGGCCTGGTCGCTCCTTGGGGGGGGAGCGTCTGGCGACTTCATCGAAGCTGGATACCGTCGGGCTCGCAAGTACAACGCGGCGTTCTTCACGGGGACACAGAACGTCGGGGACTACTACAAGTCGACGACGGCGAAGGCGGCCTGGGAAAACGCGGACTGGCTGATCCTGCTGCGACAGAAGCCGGAGTCCGTGGTGGATCTGGAGAAGAGCGACAAGCTGGTGATGGACGAGTACACCAAGAAGCTCATCCTGTCGCTCACCAAGCGCGATGGTGCCTACTCGGAGGTCTTCATCCGGTGCGGCGACTTCCCGGCCTCAGTCGGCAGGTTGTTCGTCGACCCCTTCAGCCTGATCGTCGCGTCCACAAGCCCGAAAGTCTTCGACGCAGTCAAGAAGTACGAGGCGAAAGGGTGCAAGACCGACGAAGCGGTGCGGCGTGTTGCTCACGACATGGGCATGACGATGCCGGTGCCGCTGCACGACAACGAGTGGAACGCCCTGCTCCAGTAAGCATCGAGGAACGAATTCGTGAACGACACAACAGCAACCCCCGCCATGCCCAGCGGCGAGCCAACTGCGGCGGAAGCGATGACTGGGGTGAAGCCGTCGGAGCACCAGCAAGAGGCATCCGAGGAACAAGAGCCGCGAGGACTTGGTCTTGCCGAATACGGCGTGGTGGCGTTGATCGCGCTCGCGATGTCAGTGGCGGTTCTGACTGCTGGGTGGGCCTTCTTGCCCAAGCCGCAGCGCTTCGGTGTGATCGACCTGCCCGGGATCGTCGAGATCGAGCAGCTCTCGCTGACAGCCAGCATGATGAGGTCCTCTGTGACGGACGGGGATCGTGCCCAGGCGTTCGAACGCGTGAAGGATTTCGGACCGAAGCTGGAGGCTGCCATCGAGGCGGCGCGACACGAGTGCGGTTGCATTCTGCTTTCGCGGAACGCCTATGTCGGCCAGGTCGATCTCGACATGACGGCGAGCGTGAAGAAGAGGCTGGGCCTGGATGCCATCGACGTGGCTGCACTGAAGGAGCGCATCCAGAAGAGCGTGGAAGGAAGCTTCGAGCTTCCCAAGAAGTGAGACCAGGACTGGAAACATGAGTGAAACCCTGACGCTGGACAAGTTCCGGACGTACAAACCGATCGTCAGCACCTGGCTTTCGAAGTGGTGGCCTGCGCTGGCCACTTTCGCAGTGGGACTTCTGACGATCTCGTACTACTTCACGCTGGTCTTCAACGCCTCCGACAGCCTTCCGAACAAGGTGTTCGTTCTGCACAAGCAGGACAAGGCGGTGGGGCGAGGGGATTTCGCGGCCTTTCCGTGGGAAGGCGACCGGCCGTACCCGCGCGGACTGTCGTTCGTGAAGCAGGTGGCCGGGGTGCCAGGTGACATCGTGGAGATGGACGAGAAGCGCGACTTCTACATCATCTCCAAGCCCGATCCGGGCGCGTTCATTCCAGGGGCGACAGCATCGCGAGAGCCGACCAGGAAGTTCGTCGGACATGCCAAGGAATTCGGAAGCGTCGGCAACATGCGTGGTGTGCCGCTGGAGCCAGGCTTTACCGGCGTGATCCCGGAGGGCTACTACTACATGTACGCGTGGAGCAAGGACAGCCTGGACTCGCGCTACAAGCTGCTGGGCCTGGTCCCGAAGGAGAAGATTCTTGGTCGCGCTGTCCCGCTCTACTGACCGGCGGCCGGGCAGATTGATGGCGGCCTTGATGGTCGCCTCTTTCGCTTTGGCGAGCGAGAACTCGTTGGCGCAGAAGTACGAGCCGGCGAAGAAGGACCAGGAAGGTCCGACGTACCCGATCACTGAGCCGGACATGCTGGCCGAGATCGAGTCGAAGCTGAAGGCCATGGAAGCGTCGGGCGCCATGGGTAAGAAGATCGACGAGGCGATCTCGCGTTCGACACACACGGCTCAATACCCCAAACCAGTCAAAGGGCTGGGCAAGGTCGAGAAGACTGCGACCCACTACTTCGACCCATCCATCGTGGCGACGAAGGACGTGAAAGACCAGAATGGGAAAGTGCTGGTGCCGGCGGGCACGAAGGTGAACCCACTGGACTACGTTCCGTTGTCCGAGTGGTTGCTGTTCTTCGATGCGACAGACGAGCGCCAGGTGAAGCTGGCGGAGAAGATCGGCGCCCAGTACGAATGGATGGTCAAGCCCATCCTGGTCAATGGCGGACCGATGGACCTGATGCGCAAGTGGAAGAAGCGAGTCTTCTTCGACCAAGGCGGAAGCATGGTGAAGCAACTTGGAATACGCAACGTGCCGGCGCTGGTGACGCAGGAAGGGAAGGCCCTGCGCATCGACGAACTGGCCTACTGAGGGGCATGCGATGAAGAAGCTTCTCGCTTGGTTTTCCGGCCTGCTTGTGGCGTTTTTCGCGGGGGGTATGGCCTTAGCTGCGTCTGTGACGCCCGGAACTTCCACGACGTGCCAAGGCAAGTTCCTGAATCCGATAACCGACATCTGTTGGAGCTGCATGTTCCCGCTCAAGGTTGGGAGCGGAACACTGTTGAGCATGGGGCAGGAAGACAACAACAGCTCTGGCGGGCAACCGTTCTGCTACTGCGCTAACGGGACGCTGAATCCGAAGATCGGCGTCAAGACTGATTTCTGGGAGCCGGCGAGACTCTTCGAGGCAGTGAGATCGCCGCACTGCTACGTGTCGCTGGGGGGCGTCACCCTGGACCCGGGCATCAATGCTCCGGCTCACGCACAGAAGCGGAAGGGCGAAGCCAGCCCGAACGGGACCTCGTTCTACAACGTGCACTGGTATGTGAACCCGATCATGTACTGGCTGGAGGTCGTTCTCGACAACCAATGCCTTGAGCACGGAAGCTTCGACGTGGCCTACGCGACGGAGTACGACCCGCTGTGGAGCGATTCGCAGCTCTCATTCATCCTGTCGCCGGATTCATCGCTGTTCGCCAACCCGATCGCGCAGGCGGCGTGCGCAGCGGACTGCGTGGCGTCGACGGCGGGCTTCCCGCTGAACGCGCTGTTCTGGTGTGCAGGGTGCCAGGGCTCCATGTACCCGCTGACGGGCTGGGTGCACACGCAGATCGGCGGCGTCCAGGCCTCGACGTTGCTAATGCAACGCATGACCAACAAGTTGCACCGCCAGGGACTGATGTGGGCGGGCAGCGGGAATGGCGGGCTCTGTGGGTTCTACCCGCAAGTGATCATGGACAAGACGAACTACAAGAGCCAGTTGACCTACCCGATCCCCAACACCCAGAAGATCACCGGACGTTGCTGCCAGCCCTATGGGCGATCGACCGTGATTACCGGCGCAGGCAAGGAGTTCCCGTACGCGGGCGAAGACTTCGCCTATCAAATCTTCCGCAAGCGCAGCTGCTGCGCCGGCTCTTCGGCATGGTCGTGGGCATTCGAATGATGAAGGACTGGATCAGCGCTCGGGCCGCGTTTGCAACTGCCTTGATGGCTTGCGCATTCGCGGCACAGGCGCAAACGCAGGAGTTGACGCCGGCACAACTTGAGGCGCAACGGCAGGCCCAGGCGCATGCCCAGACGCAGGCCCAACAAGCAGCTCAGGTGCAGGCTCGTACGCAAGCCCAGGCAGGGAGGCAAGCGCAGAAGGCGGTGCAAGCACAGGCGCTTGGAAAGCCAGCGATTCCGGCGATGCCGGCCGCATCGGACATCAAGCAACCGTTCATGCCGTCGGGAAAAGACCTCGATGCGGCCATGAGGCAAGCGAGGGACAAGGCGCGCAGCCAGACATCGGCGGAGGCGATGGACCAGGCGCGCAAGCGCGCAGAGACCGCCTTGGACCCGGCGGCCATCGCCCGCGGGCTGCCCCAGAGCGCCATGCAGGATGTGCCGATGTTCGCGCCTGGAGCGCCGCCTGATCCGATGGAGGTGGCGAAGCAATACCGGCAGATGTCGGGTGGTGCGGGAGAGGATGAAAGGTTCAATCTCATCGTCTTCGTGAGCCTTTCCATGCCCGAGGAGTCGCTGAAGAAGTTGGGAATGGATGCAAAGCGAACGGGAGCCCTGGTGGTTCTGCGCGGGATGAAGTTCGGCTTGAAGGAAGGAACCTGGCTGCAGTCTCTGGAAGCGATGAAGCCGCTCGTAGATACTGGGGCGAACGTTCAAGTAAACCCCGAACTGTTTCAGCAGTTTGGGATTAGGTCGGTTCCCACAATCGTAGTTTCCGCGAATCCGGTGGGAGATAAGGGATGTGGGGACGGTTCGTGCGCAGCGGGAATCGGCTTTGTTACTGGCGACGTGTCGCTGGAGTATGCACTTGACAAGATTGGCGACCGAAAAGATGCCGTTGGTAAGATCGCACGGGAGAAGGCGACAAGACTGAACTGACGGAGTAGACTGCTCTCCTCACGAGTTCGGAGGCAATCATGAACCAGGCTTTGACAGCGTTTCTCGCGGCTGCTCTGGCGGTTTGCACATCCTCGGTTCTGGCCGAGGATCAATCGGCTGCGCCCGCACCGACGGCCGAAGTGCCGCGGGTGATCGCCGACAGCGAAGTGACCAGCGAGGCGAACGGTTCGATCGAGCTTTCCACGACCCAGGATTCGCCGGTGTTCGCGGTCTTCGACAGGAGTCCGGAACTGACTTCGCGCCTGCGAGAGGCGCTGAAGGAGAGGGGTTTCGTGCTCGCGGAATCTGCGGATGCCGCAGCGACAGTCGTGACCTTCAAGGGCGACGTGGCACTGATGGGCGGCAAGACGTTCTACAAGGGTGTCAAGGTGCCGATCGGCGACGCGACCGAGAAGGCAATTGCGGCGGAGAAGGCGAGCAGTGTGCCGACTCGGGCGGAGGTCGTGGGGACCACGGCTTCGCTGGCCCTGAACAGCGCAGCCTATTCGGCAACAGGCAATGCGTTGCTGCGCGGCTTGAACCTGTCCAGCATGGCGTCGACGCTGGGTGATGCCACGGGCCTGAAGGCGTGGTTCAACACGAAGGTTGCGGGCGATCCGCGGGGCATTTGTCTGAGCCGGTGCGAGGACTGGAACAAGGTCCAGCAGACGGTCTATCTCTTCGTGACGGTGCAGAGCAAGGCAGGGGCCAAGCAGGAGGTGCGTGCCCTGACGAAGGCGAAGTCGGAGACGGTCGCTCCAGAACAGGTGCTAGCAAGGTCGGTGGATCGGGCGGTTTCCAAGATCAACTTCAACGGTGAGCGTTCGGCGACGCTCACCAGCCAGGTGACACGATGAACTCTAAGTTGCTTTGGGCCGCTGCCGTAGTCGCGCTGTCAGGCGTCGGCACGACTGCGACGGTGCATGCGGCTCAGAGCAACATCTTCCGGCCGACAATTCTGGAGGCGATCGATTCGCCAACAGGGGAGGCAAGGAAGGAGTTCTCGGCGAATGAGCAGTGGGTCAAGCTGGCTAGGCAAAAGCTCGGCACGGATGGCCCTGTGACGATGGTGGCGAAGGTCACCAAGCGATGGCAGCGCGAAGGCTGCGCGACCGTGGAAAGCAAGTTCACCTTCCACAACGCACGCTTCGACGAAAAGAAGCGGGACCTGGTGAGCGACACGATGACGATGAACGTCAACACGTGCCGTGACGGCCAGCCGCCGGTGGAGTCGATGGACCTGCGTGACGTGAAGCAGACGATGGGGCCAGAGTCACAGGATGCGGTGTCTCCGATTCCAGAACGCAGGCTGCAGGCGGCGGGCCAGCCGGGAGGCGCGAAACCTCAGCAGCAGAAGGCGCAGGCGGCCGTCGAGACCGGGAAAATGAAGAAGTAAGTTCCCGTCGAGCGTACGTGGGCCCTACGGGGCCCATTCTTTCGTCCCTAGGAAACGAGCCTGGGGTAATAGCGTAATCCAGTCAGGGTGATAGACTATCCATTGAGGAAACTCGGGGTAGCCTATGCGTACGCGTCGCGTAATTCAAGTTCTGACTGCGTCGCTCTTCGCCTTCGCGGGGGCGCTTGCATTCGCCCAAGAAGCGGTTGTCCAGGGAGGGGCGGCATCGGCGCCTCAAGCCGGGGAAGAACAGGCAGCTGCTGCCTCCGGCGCCAGCTGGTGGGATGGGGACCCCTGGTCCAACCCTGATCGCGGGTTCAACTGGTACCCGCCGCCGAAGAAGCCGAAGCCCAAGGCCAAGCCGCCGGAAAAGGTCGAAGAGAAGGCGGTTGCGGAGAAGCCGAAGAGCTACCGCGACATCAGGGACCTGGATGAACTTCAGAAGGAACTGAAGCGCCTGAAGTCCATCGCCATCTTCGACCCGACGCCTCAGAACGTTCACATCTACCTCCAAGCGAACGAGTACGTCATGTCGAAGAGCCAGCTCTTCGCTGACACGGCTCGCCGAGTGGTTTGGTCGAACCCGGACGTGGACTTCACGTCGAAGAGCCCGCAGGCGAACTACTCGCTGCTGAACCAGAAGTCGCGTGCGAACGAGCGCCGCTACTCGACGATGGCCAACGTCGCGAAGAACCACGGGCTGGTCTTCTTCTTCAAGAGCGACTGCCCGTACTGCCACGACATGGCCCCGATCATGAAGGCGATGGAAGCGCAGTACGGCATCGAGGTCCTGCCGATCTCGCTCGATGGGCGAGGGATCGCGGAATTTCCCAGTCCGCGGCCCGACAACGGCATCTCAAGGTTCGTGTCGAACGGAGAGGGTGTGACGACAGTGCCCGCTGTCTACCTCGTGTCGAACGACAAGAAGACGGTGATGCTGGTGGGGACCGGCGCACTGGCAATGGACGAAGTGGCAGAGCGTGTCCGGGTCTTGACGACCACGAAGCCCGGCGAAGACTACTAAGGAGCACAGGCGATGAAGAAGTTCTTGCGTACAGCCATGGTTCTCGCGGTGTGTGAAGGTCTCATCCTGGCGCCTGCGCACGCAGGCTTCATGGACGATTTCTACACGTCGGCGGGGGCCGCAGTGAATGCGACGCCGGCACAGGTCCGGCAGACCGGTTCAGGAAGCTTCATCACGGGCGGCAGCGTCGTGTGGCGTGTGCCGAACCGGACCTTCACGCCGTTCCTGTGGCAGGCGCCGCACATCAAGGCGGGTTGCGGCGGCATCGACATGTACCTCGGCAGCTTCGGTTTCGCGAACACGAGCCAGTTCGTGAACTACCTTCGCAACGTGGGCCAGAACGCTCTGGGACTGTTCTTCAAGATGGCTCTCAAGGCGATGAGCCCGGAACTGGACGGCGCCATCACCGAGTTGACCTCGGAAATGAACAAGCTGAACCAGAACCTGGGCAACAGCTGCGAGACGGCCGGCAAACTCCTCAGCGGCATGGGGATCACCCAGGAGTCCATGGATCGAGCGGTGGAGTCGGCAAAGCGATTCGCGATCGGCGACGGGTCGTCCTCCGATGCGGCTGCTGCGAAGCAGACGTATGGCGGTGATCTGGCAGCTTCCAAGGCGAAGGCCGATGCGAACGGTCTGAACAGCGGCGGCAAGGCCCAGGCGAAAGCCGCGCGGAACGTCGTGTGGTCTGCGATGAACTCCGGCGACCTGAGCGACTTCCCGAACAGCTTGAAGGAAACGGCGCAGTCGCTGATCGGTGTGCGGGGTACGAAGCCGAACGCGACGGACCCGACGAAGTTCGACCCGGTGATCTTCCCGGAGACGATCCACATGGGCGATCTGGTGGGGACGTGGAACCAGGTGACGGCGCCCATCCGCGTGCTCGTCTGCGACGAGTACGACGAGTGTCTGAACCCGGCCCCGTCTCCGCAAGCGCAGAAGCCATTCGCGCGGATCGCGTACGAGAACCTGGTTCGGCTGCGCGACAAGATCGCCAACAGGACTGCTCTGGATGCGACCGACAACGACGCGATCAAGATGCTCGCGATGACGACGATTCCGGTCTGGAAGATTCTGGAACTCACTTCCAGCCCAGGGCGCCTCTGGCTGTCGGACATGTACATCCAGAAGTATTCGAACGTCATCGGCTACGAACTGGCCATCGGCTTCATCAACACGTTCTCGTCGGACCTGGAGAAGAGCCTCGGCAAGACCAAGGCTGACGAGACGAGTGCGGAGGTGAAAAGCGAGTACGAGCAGATTCGTCTGCGCCTTGCTCGGCTGCGGGATGAAGCCGAAGACGTGAAGAAGCGCATCGACGCCAGCTCGGGCGGCCAGGCGGGTCTTCTCGCCGAACTCCAGCACCTGGAGCGGACGCTGTACTCCAACATGTCCAGCCGTGTGCTCGACAACCTGAAGTACGCATCGCGCTGATGCGTAGGAGTGGCGGTGCCTAGTCGGGCACCGCCCTTCTGCTTTTTGAGACCCAAGAACGAAGGAGCAGTAGATGTACACCATCTACACGTACTGGAACGCCGAGGGCGTGATCGCGGTTTTGAACGCGATCGTGCTCATCATGGGCGGCGGTGACTTTCTTGGGTTGATGCGGACGCTCGCGGTGGCGGGGATGCTGGTCGGCGTCGGCGTGGGCCTCGCCAAGATGTCGGCCAAGGAGCCGATGCAATACTTCGTGTTCCTTGGTCTCTTCTACTTCGGATTGTTCGTGCCGAAGGTGACGGTCGACGTGGTCGACTTGCGAACGGGCCAAGTCGGGACGGTTGCCAACGTGCCCTTCGGAGTGGCCTTCTTCTACTCGTCGACCAGCCACGTCGGAAAGTTCCTGACCGAAACGTTCGAGACGAACTTCCAGCCGATCCCGAACCTTCGTTTCGGTACCACCGGAATGTCGTTCGGCGCCCGAGCGTTCCAGGAGGTTTCGTCAGCGAGGGTCGGTGACCCGAAACTCATCGATGCGCTGAAGCTGTTCACACAGTCTT
The DNA here is from genome assembly GCA_037367405.1 of Ottelia alismoides. Lineage (NCBI taxonomy): Eukaryota > Viridiplantae > Streptophyta > Magnoliopsida > Alismatales > Hydrocharitaceae > Ottelia > Ottelia alismoides. The sequence continues at coordinate 231,518 of JAZKJV010004096.1, forward strand.
GCATTAATCCGGAGGTTCTCGACGACACGGACAAGTACAAGGCGTTGGTCAACTCGACGGACATCATGACAACGATCAGCGCTGCGGGGTGGCTGAACCCGGCGCGTTTCGTGACGATGCCCAATCGAACGGACGGGACGTACGTGTACTTCAGCTGCGCAACGATCCCCTCAGGTCCGCCCAGTGCGATTGCGGAGATCACTGCCTGGATCAATGCGGAGACCACGACGCAGCTCCAGAACATTGCGCGCCGCATGTTCCCGGATAAGCAGAACACGACGGCGAACTGGGCACCCGCGATCGCAGCGATCGGCGGGGCGCTGGCCGACGTGGAGGGCTACATGCTGAACACGGCGCGGACGGCGCAAGAACAGGTCAAGCAGGGGATGATGGCCAACGCGATCATCGACTCAGGGGGAAGCCTTGCGGTGGCTCGCGGGGACGCTGCGGCGATGCAGGCTGCGTTGTCCGCAAAGATGGCAGAGATGCAGGCCAACGGAGCCTACCGAACGATGGCGCTGATCGGAGAGTCGGCGTTGCCGAAGTTCCGCAACATCGCGGAGTTGGTGATCTTCTCCATCTTTCCGATCGTGCTGCTGCTGATCATCCTGGGCGGCGAGAAAGGCGGCGCGGTCCTGAAGCAGTACGTGGTGGTGGGCATCTGGGTCCAGCTGTGGGCGCCTCTGTATGCGATCGTGAACTTCCTGATGCAGGACACGACTGCCAACAACATGCAGGCCGCCCTGGAGGGTGCGGTGAGCCAGACGATGGCCAACACCGCGGCGCTCGGGTTGATGGCCTTCAAGCAGTCGTCGCTAGCCGGTGGGCTGGTGATGGCAGTTCCGGTGATCGCGTACGCACTGGTACGCGGCGGAGAGGTTGCGATGTCGGGGGCCATGGGCGCGCTGACTGGCCCGGCGAGCAATGGTGCTTCGTCACAAGGTGGCGCGGTCGGTCTGGGCAATGTGCAGGTCGGCAACACCTCGTGGGGTAACCATTCCGGGGGGAACATCTCGGCGAACAAGTGGGACACCAGCGGATCGATCTCGCAAGGTTCGTGGGCTTCGACGCGGGGGGGGTTCCAGGTGTCGGGCGACACCGGCCAAAGTGTGGGTGGCTGGGGTGACGGTTCTCACCGCGTGAATGCTCAGGGTAGGGATTCGAACCTGGCTGGCCTGTCGGCATCGTTGGGGATGGCCTTCGGAAGCACCGTGCAGTCGCAGTACAGCAATGCGTGGATGAAGGGACAAGAAGCAACTTCGGGGCTGGTGAATACCATCCAGTCCGCCTTCGGTGTCAGCCAAGGGGTTCGGTCGACGAGTGGCACAGGTATGGACGTTGCAGCGACGTGGGCGAGTGGCACCAACACGTCCAACGGGAGAAGCTTCGACAAGGCTTTCACGGATCAGCTTCAGTGGGGACACCAGGCTGGTTTGACGATGGGGGAAACGGTGGCGCTGAGCGCTGCAGCTAGTGCCGGAACGGGTGCGTTCGCCTCCGCCCTGGACAAGCTTGCTGGCGGTTCGACGGACGCGAAGGGCAACCATATCCCGGCGTCTGAAGGCGTCAAGCGGATGGCGGCGCTGCTGAGGTCGGGGAAGGTCGGCGCCGACGTGAACGCCGCTGTGAACAGCAACTTGAAGTCGACGTACGACCTTGCGAAGACCGCTGGGGACACCGAGGCGTTCAAGGGTGGACTGAGCAATGCCATCACCAACAGCTCCGGGACTACGACGAGCAGGACCTCCCGGGCTGGCACCGAACGGGATTCGGGCCGGCGGGCGTCTTACGACGACGTGGTACAGGCGCAGAACGCCGCTCGTCAGAGCTTCGGCGAAGCACAGCAGTACCAGGAGCTTCAGCAGAGGATGGCGCAAGGCGGCGGCACGATCTCGACAAACCTGGCGAACGCGTACGTTTCGCAGAAGGGTGTGGAGGCTGCTGAGAAGATCACCAGGGGTGGCGGCGGCGGCGCGGCCCAACTGCAAGAGATGAAGGAGTTCCTGAACGCGCAGGCGGCTGTCTTGGCCGGGATCATCACGCCGACGCAGCCGCAGGTTCAAGGGGCGGGAGGCGCCCAAGGCGCTGCAGTGAAGGCAGAGGCGTCAGCGGCTGCCCGTCCTGGGACGCCGCCGGCCCCGACTGCACAGCAAGTGGATGCTGTGCAGGGGAACTACTCAGACGGCACGGCCGCTGTAGGGAGAGGACCGTCGAACGTTCCAGCTTCGGTCAAGGGCCCAGATGGGACGCCGGTGACTGCCGCTTCGGTTCAGCAAGCGGCGACTACCGGTCAGGCAAACGCGAATGCAGACCTGACTGTTGCGGGGCAGAAGGTGCAGGCTGCTGTTTCAACCCAGCAGCAGCTGAGCGCGATGCAGGTCGACAAGGCCGGGCAGCCTGGCGGTCAGGTGACGCAGGTTGCGAAAGAAGGTGCTCGCGTTGCGACGGACCTGTACGACGCCGCGACGACGGGTGCAGCAAATGTGATCAACAAGGCTCTGGGGCAACCACCGGCGACGCCGAGACACAACGAAGGGAGCGTTGCTTCGCGTTCGCCGTTGGTCAGGGGGACGCTGCGAAGCTACAAGGACGTGGCGAAGGAGCGATCTGGGGCATCGAAGTAGGCGCAACCTGCTGGATGTCTGAGAACCGCGGCCTAGCCCGCGGTTTTTGCCTTTCTGGGGAACGGAACGGAGGATGGCACGGATGGCCGCCATAGAAAGGAGGTAGGTCTGAGGCGCGCAAGGGCACAAAGAAGTTGGCCCGGTAACCGCGCTTGCGCGGCTCCGGGCCAGTGCTCTGTGTCGCGGGCGGCGGCTACTTCAGGCGCGACCGTTGCGCTCCAGGTAGCGCTGGCGTTGCAGCGCAGTGGAGTAGTGCGGTGCGGTGTAGTCGAAGTCGTCGTCGTTGGTCTTCGCCGACAGCATCGCGTCGGCCAGAGCGCCCTTCGGTAGCTTGGCCAAGTCGATGCAGCCACGCACGATCACATACAGCACCCAGAGGGCGCCGAGCGAGAGCAGCAGGTTCATCAACTTGTCCATGGTGTTTCCTCCTTCGCGTCTTTCCGGTCGAGTAGTTTCGTGCCCGGGTAACGCTTGGTCGTCAGAATAGCACGAGCTGTGGATAAGTCAAGTCTCGCCTCGGAATGTGGATAACCTGTGTAGTTCGAAGGAGACAAAAGGTACACAGACAGGTGCAGCATCAGGCTCCTGCGTACCAATGGTCAAACCCATGCTTTCACCGAAGCCGAGCATAGGTCGACGGCTGGGTCTCGCTGTAAGGATGAGATGGCATTAAGTCCTGTTGTCCACAGGCTCGACGGCTGGAAACGACGGAATGAGGATTTGTCCCAAAAGGGTTGTTATTGAACCTGTGAGCGTATAGTTACCATGTCGCACGAATAGGCAGTTCGCCCATCGCGACAGCCCAGAAACCCCACAGGAGAGAAACCGTGAGCGGAGAAGCCCCCCAGGACGGCCAACAAGGTTCCAGCGGAGGTGCCCCCTCGGGCGATGCCGCCAACCAACCCGGCGACGACAAGTCGAAGACGCGCCGGAAGCCGCGGACGCCCGAAGAGGTCCTCGCCGACATCGAGGCCGAGAAGCAGGCAGCGATCAGGAAAGCCGAGGAGCGAGCCGCTCAGCAGCGGGCCGAGGTGACCAAGAAGCAGTCGGCGGCACAGGCCAAGGCGAAGGCGGTGGAGCTGTTCAACGGCTACCGCGCGGCTGTCCGCGAAGCCCTCGGCCAGGCCGATCTCGACGACGAGTCGGTGGACCAGCACATCGACAAGATCATGAAGGCCGGCATTGCCGGCCTGACCCCGGTTGTCTCCTCGTCGAACGGGGCGGAGCCGCTGGCGCCCGCGGCCACCTTGCAGAAGGCGGCCTGACCCGACCCTCGGCGATTGCCCCCGATGCCTTGCGGTATCGGGGGCATTTTTCTAGGCGATGCAGCTGGCGGCGCCGGCTACCCAACCCGGTAGGAGCCCCTCATGTTCAAGAACCTCACGATCTACGCCATCGTCAACGACTGGCGTGCCAGCCTTCCGTCGGCGGAATCCAAGGCAGACGGATACCGCTTTGTCGAGTGCGGGCCCACGGTGCCGATGTCGATCGGGTGGATCGAGCCCCGAGGTCAGAAGCACGGTGCCCTGGTCGAGTCGATCGGGGGTCAGTGGATCATGAAGGTCATGATCGAGAAGCGCGTGCTGCCGGCGTCGGTGGTGAAGCGCGAGACCGAAAAGCGGCTGAAGAAGTACGAGGAGGAGACAGGCCACCGCGCGGGCAAGAAGATGCGCAAGGACATCAAGGAACAGGTCACCTTGGAGCTGCTGCCTAAGGCGTTCACCAAGCAAGAGAGCGTGGCGGTATGGATCGATGCCAAGAACCGCCTGGTGGTGATGGACGTAGGCAGCCAGTCCAAGGCGGACGACATCTCGACCCTGTTGGTCGAGACGCTCGAAGGCATCGGGTTGGCGTTGCTCGATACCAGCACGTCTCCAGCGACGGCGATGGCAACATGGCTGCGCGATCGTGAGGCGCCAGCCGGGTTCAGCATCGATCGGGACTGTGAGCTGAAGGCGACGGACGAGGGGAAAGCAGCGGTCAAGTATTCGCACCATGGGCTGGACACCGAGGAAGTGCGCTCGCACCTGGAGCAAGGAAAGCTTCCGACGAAGCTCGCCATGACCTGGGACGACCGCGTGTCCTTCATCCTCGACAGCAAGCTGCAGGTCAAGAAGCTCGACTTCCTGGATGTGGTCTTCGAGGGGCAGAAGGGGAGCGAAAAGGATGACCCGTTCGACGCCAACGTGGCGATCTGCACCGGCGAGCTGACGAAACTCCTTCCCGACCTCATCGCTGCGTTGGGCGGCCAAGCGGCGTCCGAGTCGTCGGAGGAGGAAAAGGAGCCCGAGGAGGCAGCAGCGTGAAGCGGCTGAGCGGTCTGGTCGCGGGAGCTGGCGCCGCCGTGCTGATGGGCTTGACCGCCTGCGGCGGCGGCGACGGTACCGAAGACACTCTGGCACGGAAGCCGAACTGCCCGGCGGTGGAGATCGACGACATCTGGGTGAACCGGCGCCTCGGCTGCACATCGGCAGGCGCGGGCTTCGTTGGCATGACGCGAGACTCGAAGGGCGCTCCGGTAGACCGCGCATTCGTGATCGCGCAACAGTCCTTCGACAGGAACTCGGTCCTGCTGCTCGACGGGAAGACTCGCTTCTTCAAACGGTTCCTTTGCATCAAGAACCTGCCCTCGGACGCCAATCTGACCAACGTGGCAGGTGACCTCCAGTTCACGATGGAGTTGTCGAACTTCTCGGTCTTCAGGCCGAGGAATGCTGGGGCCACAGTGCTGCTGGTGTACGACGGTGCCGGCAACGTGCCCTACCAGGACATGGCGTGCGATCCCGCGGTGCACCCCGTGATCGTCAACTACGCGACCGGAGCTGTCGAGTCGGTGAACCCGGCGGCCCTGGCCAACATCGAAATCTCGGACCGCTACTGAGGTCAATGGAAAGGATCGGACTCATCATGAACGGCAAGGACCTCGGCAGCGCGTTTTTCGCCTACATCGCGGAGAAGAAGCCGCCGATGATCCAAGGCCCGGGAGCGTACGCGATCATCTATGGCGACGATGAGTTCGTGGTCGACAGGGATCGTTCAGTCCTGTGCTTCCCGGACATCGGCGAAGTGGGTTTCGAGCGAGACCCGGAAAACGAGACGTTCCCGCAGTGGCTTGCCCTTGTGGTGGCTGGCGACGGAGAGCAGGAGATCGTCGCCGGCTATTTCCCGCCGTACAGCGAGGAAGCGAAGGAAGTCCTGCCGGTGAATGACGGCCACTTCCGAGCGCTGCCGTACTGGGTCAAGAAGCAGATGAACGAGCCACGCGTGAAGGCGATGCTTGAGAAGTACCAGGCACGCGCCGGGAGCGGCAACGCGGGTGCCGGGAAGTCCCGCAAACTGCCGTTGCTGGAGCGCCTGCGGATGAAGAAGGCGGCGAAGCAAGACAGTGCGGCGCAAGGCCCTGGCGCCCAGGTAGATCAGGGGCGTCCGCAGCCGTGACAGGCAGCTGTGTGCGCCGCGCGTTGAACGCATGATCGTTTCGTCCGCACAAGGCTTTCGGCGACGACATGGCTCTGGACGACCGCGACTACATGCGCGAAGGTGTGGGTCGACCAGACCCGCACCTGTATGACCCGAAGGAATACCGGGGGCCGACGCGAGCGGCTGGGGAAGAATTGCTCCCTGGGTGGTCCAGCGCCAGCGGCAGGAAAGGACACAGGAGATCGTTCCTAGACCTGCCGGGGGCCCTATTGCAGTGGCTCCTGTTGCTGGCGATCGCGTTCTTGGTTGTTGGCACGATCATCCACCGGAACGACCCGAACCCTTTCCAGTGGACAAGCGGTCTCGTGGATCGCGGGAAACTCGTGATGGCTGGGGAGTCACACCGGCCACCGCCGGCTAAGGCAAACGAGGTGGTGGTGCACACGAACATTCTGCCCCTCCCAAGGACGGCTCCTCCGGCGTTCCAGGCGACTCAGACAAACGTCTGTGCGGAGCAGGCACCGAACGCCTCGGGCTTCTGGGGCAGTTCCGCGGACGCAAGCGGACCCTCGACAAAGTGGGTGCGAATCTCGAACTTTGTGAGCACCCCAGCGTTATTCGTGCTGGCAAGGCCGTCAGACGGCTCAAGGGTAGCAACCGCTTTCGTAAGGCCTGGCGAAAGCGCAGTGATGAGGGTCCGCGAAGTTCGGTTGTCCATGTCGATGAGCTTCGGATCGAAGTGGTGCAATCGGGACACGGGGTGGTTGGATGGAGTCAGAACCAACATCGTCGGGGGTGTTGAAGTTGCAGCCAACTCGCGGGGTGCGACTCTGGAATTGAGGCCCGATCCAGCCGGCGGCTCATTGCCGAAACTGATGCTCGATCAAGAGTGGATTGTCGGAGCTGAGCCAGGGCAGGCGACTACTGAGAACCCAGTGGGAAGACATGGTTCGATTGGCGACGTTAGGTTCCCCAGTGGAACCTTCGCATCTCTCACGCGAACGCAACAAGGCTACAGCGTGAACGGCTCAATCGCAGGAGTGCCGGTGACCTTCATGGTCGATACCGGTGCGACGATCACGTCAGTTCCAGAAGGATGGGCACGGAGCTTCGGAGTCAGCACTTGTGTGGCGCGGATGTTCATGACCGCCAACGGTAAGACGCAGGGTTGCGTGGCACGTGTTTCGTCGATCACCTTCGGGCCGTTTGAAGTGCGGGGTGCCGAGGTTGCGTTCATGAAGAACCTTCATACGGCCCTACTCGGAATGAATGCCCTGCAGCAGATGCAGATGGTCGAGCAAGGCCGTGACATGGTTCTTCGAGAACGGTAGCGGCCGGAGGAAGGGTGCGTAGGTCTGAGTGACGCTCGGTGGGTGCAACTAACGCTGGGCTAACATCCGTCGCAACGGGTGAGAGAGACGTGTAGGAGTTGGTGACGGTGAAGGCAGATCATCTGAGGGCATCGATCGGCGGCGCTTCGGGGTGTGTCGCGGGTCGCCTTGGGAGAGAAGCGATCGAGCGGATGAGCCTCGCGGAACTCGAAGCTCTCTTGTCGACGGACTCGCACTACAACGCCACGGCAACGCGCAACTACGGGGAGCGCGATCCGCTGGAAGACGTGCAAGCGACGCTCTTCGGGTGTCGCTGTAGAGGATCGACTGAGTTGCTCTACGCCCAACCGTCGGCGGAGCAGGTTGCCTCGGGAGAATGGGCGCGACTGCCGTTGAGGGAAGACGGCAAGGCGTACTTTGTCCGGTGCACCGCGTGCGGGAGAGTAGGGCCGCCGTCGATGCGCGGATGGCGTGCAGCGGTCGACTGGAACTTCATGAACGTGAAGGCGTGGAAGCGTCCGATGGCCCAGTTCCCGTTCTTCAACCTGGCTTCGGTACCAGAGGACTCCCACGAGGCGCGGTTGGAAAGCATCAAGTGGGACTTGATGCTAAGGCGGGCGCAGGCGAAGAAGCGAAGGGAAGACGGGCAAGAAGTTGGGGGTCGGTATCTGGCGAGGATCGAGGCGTACCTCGGGTGGGCCAACACCGCGCTGAAGATCGTCAAGAGCCAGCGATGTGACGTGGCCAAGCCCAGTTGACGAGCAGAAAAAAGCCCCGGCTCATCAGAGGATGTGCGCAGGGCTTTTGGGGGGTCGAAGTAGGTCTGTATGAGGCAGGCGTCGCTGGGCGCAACAACCTTGCCTCTAGTCCATGGTGATGCCGAAGTTGTGCTTGACGCACAGTTCAAGAAAGCGCTTGGCCGCTTGGCCGTCTTCGGCGACTTCAACTGCGTTCCAGTCGGCCTCAGCGACGTAGGCCGGCACTTCGACGGGCAGCAGCTCGCCGTACGCCCTGCCTGTGGCTTGCACGAGAGCCCTGGCGATCCAGCTGCCGGGAAGAAGGGGCCGGTCGAAACCTTCAGCCCTGAAATCCGCCATCGACGGATGGTCTTCAGGGATGCGTTCCAAGGATGGCTCTTCCTTGGGGTACTGCTTGAAGGTGCCTGCGGACATGAACCAACTCATGGTCGTCTCCTGGTAGAAGGTGACCTCGACTTGAGGTCAAAATGCCTTGTGAGCCGTGATGTTGTGCGTATGGCAGGAATCGGCAGCTGGAGAAATGCAGCATAAGGCAGCAGCAGCAAACAACCAGGAGTTCGGATGCAAAGAGGGCAAGCCGTCTTCCGAACCGAAGGTATAGGTCGCAGTTGACTGATCGTGTCGAGTCAAACTGCAGTGTGGTAGGGAAAGAAAAATAGCCTCTGACACATGGGGTGCAGAGGCTTGGGGAGGTCTTGTCAGATCAGGCTGGCACAGCAGCGCGAGCTGCACCCGGTTGGAGCACTTCCACCTGTGCGATTCGCCACTTGCCGTCGTCGACGGCAGCGAGGACCATCGAAGCAAGCTCGGTGACGCCACCGCTGACGCGTGCGGTCTGTCGTGACTGGCGATCCGTCAAGAGCACTGCATACACGTCGCCAGGTTCTCGATCGATGGCCAGGTAGCCTTCGTGCTTTCCGGTTTGGATTCGGAAGCGCAGGCCGACAGTCGAGTGGTCGTCGTCGCCGTCGTGGTAGCTGACAGGTTCCTGGGCAGCGCCAGCGTCGATGAGCGCTTGCGCGATAGTGCGGATGTCATCTGCCCAGAGGTACTCGACCTCTTCGATCAGGTGGACCAGGCGCATGCTGCGCAGGGCCGCCTTGTTGATGGGCAGGAACGAAACGCAAGCATCCTCTGAGCCGCCGGGGACGTTGTTCGTACCGTCGATCGAGATCGGCTCGTACAGAGGCTTGCCGTCGAAGCGGCGCCGGACGTAGGGAACCACTCGTATGAGGTCACCGACGCTCGGAAGTGCGCTCAGAAGCTCCTTGGCCAGGACCAGGAACTCGTTCGTTCCGGTGTTCGCCTTCACCAGGACGAAGTCCTTGGATTGGTCGATGACGTGGCCCACCGTGGGAAGCAGGTCGACCTGCATGCCTAGCGAACGATTGACGGTTCGGCGGCCGAGGTAGTGGTGCCACCGAAACCCGGTGGAGCACGCCGAGGCGATGTGCTTGTGAATGACGCGGCGCAACCAGGCGAGAGCGTCCTTTTCGGTCAACATGAGTCTCTCCGGTGCAAAGGCGTTCCCCGACGTGGGGAAGCGGAAACCAGTGCAATGGAGAGATGTCGGACTCAGGACAAGAACGACCGAGCCCGTAGCGTTGAAGGTGCGGATGAACTAAGGCGCGCGGTGGTAGTCACCACCAGGACCAGGGGCTGCGGCAGCCAATGGCCTTCAGGAGCGCCCTCTTGTTGCCCTGCACGACGATGATGCCGTTCTTCAGCTTAGTGGTCTTGGCCTTCGCCTTGGGCAACCAGAGCACCGGCGTCGCGAGGACCGCTTCGGCGTTGCGAAGTGTCTGCGCCTGGGGGTCTTCGCGGAGCTTCTTGCCGCCGCCGGTCGTCAGTTTGGACTGGCCCAGGTTGAGGAAGGCGTGCTTCACCTCCAGGCCCTCCATCGCTTTGATTTCGACGGCGAAGCGTTCGCCGTCCGGGCTCTCGATGTAGAGATCGATGTCGCCACCGTCGGACAGCATGTAGTTGGGCTTGGCCGACCAGCCGGTGGGTAGCTTGATGCTCTTCACGGCAGACTGCTCGACCTGCTTGCCAGTCCAGCGGACCATGCCGCGCTTGATGAGAAGGCCGCCGGCAAACATCAGGGCCATCGATGCCGCGACGTGAGGGAGGGGCATTGGGGTGTGCTGCATGGCGTAGTAGAGGAGGCCGACGCCAGGCAGGAAGATGACGGCTCCCCACTTCAGGTCGCGGAACCACGGCGCGAAGGTGTGGTGATCACGGCGTTTCGACATGGGATTGCCTCCTGCTTCGTCGCGCTCTGTGTGCGAGCGTGTCTGCTTGAATGAAAAAAGCTCCTGCGAACAGATGTCGAGGAGCTTTGTGGGGTGTCTGGATGAACCGGAAGTGCGAGAAGTCGCCGATCCGGGTCAAGGAAGAGCCGCGCGCCAAAAGATGGGCATGCGGCTCTTCAACCGAAGCGCTCCGTGAGGAATGCTTCAGATCGGCAGGTCGCTGGCTTGCTGACGCGATTCGCGCCGCTGCTGCTGCTGGCCGCCGGACGACTGCTCTTCGCCTTGCTGGCGCGGAGGCTCGATGACGACGCTGATGAACGGCGTCTTCTTTTCGTTGCTCTTGCGCTTCCAGCCGGCGATGCGCAGCGTCGGGCCGCCCTTCTGCGTGGTCAGGTTCAGCGTGCCGAAGTAGTCCGGAGCCTTGTCGGACTTCTTGTCTTCCGTGCGGAAGATCGCGCCGTAGAACTTGACGTTGCGATCCAGCTCCAGTTGGAAGCTCAGGTAGTTCGACTTCGGCTTCTTCGGGTCGGTCGACTCCTTGACCCAGGCGAAGCCTTGGATCTTGCCGGACTCGCCACGGATGTTGAAGTCGCCCTTCATGACGGGTCCGTTCTGGCGCTGCTCGCTCTCGGGAATGTTGAACAGCGTGCCTTCGATGTGGCTGCTTTCGTTCAGGGACATCTACTTTCTCCCAGTGAGGGGGTTGAAGAAACACAACGTGACAGGTCCGCTTTGCTCGGTTGACGACGTTGTGCCCTGTCATTCACTGCACGGGTTCATATCGCGTCGAGTTA